>VXBZ01011316.1:1767790-1906050 GCA_013399135.1 Heliornis fulica | reverse complement strand
TGCCGCCGGGAGTTTCCCGGCGGGAGCGGCGCCGTCAGAAACCCATTCAGATCTGCAGGGCCGGACCCCGCCGGGAGCTCAGCGCCGCTCCCGGCCCGGGCTGTGGCGCCGTACGGCCCCGTGGCTGAGGCGGCCGCCGGTCGGGGGCGACGGTGGGGTCCCGCGGTCACTGGCGCGGGAAGCGGGGCACGAAGGCGGCGCCTCGGCCTCCCGCTTGTCGTGTGTCACGGAGGGAAGGGCGGGGTGTCCCGGGGCAGCGCAGTGACACGGAGGGGTGACGCTTCCCGCGTCTTCAGCTGATCAGGGAACGGCGAGAGACGGACGGAGCTTCGGTGCGTGGCTCCCGAGGGGCTGCGCGTCCCATCTGTACGGTGAGGAGGATCTTCCTGGGCTGGGAGCGAAGTCCCGCAGGGTGTGAGGAAACCGAGTTTTGTAGTGGGGGATGACTGGAGAGTTTGGGTTCTGTGGTAGTAAAAGCGTTTGTAGCCACAGAGGGACGACACGCGCTTGTATTTCACTGTTTATGTGGAGAAACAACTCGTATTTAAAGCTTTTTCTGCCCGAGCTCTTTGGAGTGCAATACCCAGTATGAATTAAAACCAAAATTCCCTGCTGTCACCCACATCAATTAGTCAAGTGTCACCATCATCCTAAACAGGAAAAAGGGAGCAGTGTTTTACGCTGTCTGATCTCTCTCCTAGCGTGTAACTTGCAGAAGCAGACCCGTGGAGGTTGAGGAGCGTGGAGTGCTGGTGGCTCAGCTCGCATTGTGTGGGTGAGGGGTGCTGGTGGCTCAGCTCGCATTGTGTGGGTGAGGGGTGCGGGGGCTCCGCTTACTGACAGAAGGTTTGTCCTCCCAGGGGAATTGCTAACTGCCTCTCGCTTCGGGGAGCAGTTGCGTTGGCGTGGGAAAGCAAGTGGGAGGCTGGCAGCTGTTGACAGGTTGCCGTTGTCTGGCTGTGGAGGAGCTGAACCTCTGCTCACTTGCACAGGGAAGGATGAGCAAAAGCACTTTGTGCTCCAAAAAGTTGGAGAAACTGCCTGATCCTGTTCAGTCTTCTGACACTTTACAGGGTTTGAGTTTTGACCTGTGGGGTTTTTTTTTGCTGAGTGTGTGTGCTAAAACAGTGTCTCAGCTGCTTGGCTTGTTAGCCAGGCTGCGTTGGAGTCTCATGCTCCTCCAGGGAGCCAAATTAATTTCAGATATGAACATCAGCACTGATGTTGTTATAGTTTAGGCGGATAATAATTTACTCCAGCCTGTGTTGATCAATTAGGAATTTATTAAGATCAGCAAACAATAGCAAGCAAAAGCAGTGGGAGTAGCCAGGGAGTCCGCGCTCCGCCAACGGCTCTCAACTCCGTCCTTCCTCTCTCAGTCTTTTACAGTCCCTTGTCTTTAGCTTTCATTTAGTTTCCAGGTGAACTCTGCGTCTGTGCGTACTGTTGCTAGGGGGTTGTCTTAACTCCTCTGGGGGGGTGAGGATGAAGTTCGTAGTCTTCCTCCACGTTGTGGATCAGCTTTTGTTTTATGTGGTCATGTTGGCTGAGCATGAGGCGGGGGTGAGTCGTGTCTGTCTATCCAGCAGGAGGTTGGAAGTGAAGTTATTCAGGGGTAGTGACATGTCGCAAGTTATCAAGGACATAAATCTTTCAAATTATCAGGGAATGCAAGTTATCAGGGAATGGTTACATGAATCTTGCGAATTGTCAGGGTATGGTTACATGAGTCTTACACCTGGACTTTAGATAAAGGAAAGAATGCAGATACAAAGAAAAAAGGGGGGGCCTTCTCCCTTCTGCTGGTTTGAGAACAAATTCTCTATGTACTATTTTATGCAACTATTTTGTGTAATCAGCACTTTGTCCTGTTATTTACACAAGTCCCCTACTATAGTTCTCTATTGATGAACAAATTATCTACTTAAATTTATAACAATGTTGAGGATTGCAGGTGTCCAGCCATGGCCGTGCTTTCAGCCCCTCCTTTCATAAAAAAAAAGTCCCGCAGCAATAGTGTTTGCTGTGTTGACTTTTTGTCAATTACATGTGTGAATGTAAATGGTCAGGAATATGTAATTATTTTAATATTAGTAAGGGGTAAGTTGCTGCCTGTGAGAGGTGCTTCTGCTTTTGTTACAAATGTTGCTGAATCCCACTGAGCAAAACCAGAAACCTGGTGCTGTTTTAGGATTGTAAGAGATTTCACCCAGCATACAAAGCTTTGAGCTGTGCACATAAGATAAATCACAGAATCACAGACTGTTAGGAGTTGGAAGGGACCTCAAAAGATCATCCAGTCCAACCCCCCTGTCTGAGCAGAATCACGTAGATTAAACCACACGTAAACACATCCAGAGTGGTCTTGAATGTCTCCAGAGAAGGAGATTCCACAACCTCTCTGGGCAGCCTGTTCCAGTGATCTGTCACCCGCACGGTGAAAAAGTTCTTCCTTATATTCACATGGAACTTTCTGTGTTCCAGCTTGAACCCATTCCCCCTTGTCCTATTGCTAGCCAACACTGAGAGGAGCCTGGCTCCATCCTCCTGACACTCCCCCTTTACATATTTATAGACATTAATGAGGTCACCGCTCAGTCTCCTCCAAGCTAAAGAGACCCAGCTCCCTCAGCCTTTCCTCATAAGGAAACTGGTCCACTCTCTTAATGCACTGGACTCTCTCAAGGAGTTCTCTGTCCTTCTGGAACTGAGGGGCTCAGAACTGAACACAATACTCCAGGTGAGGTCTCACCAGGGCAGAGTAGAGAGGGAGAAGGACCTGTCATGACCTACTATCCACTCACTTTCTAATATGCCCTAGGATGCCATTAGTCTTCCTGGCCACAAGGGCACATTGCTGGCTTATGGGCATCTTGCTGCCCACCAGGATCCCCAGGTCCCTCTCACCTACTCTGCTCTCCAACAGGCCAGACCCCAACCTATACTGGTCCCTGGGGTTGTTCCTCCTCAGATGCAATACCCTGCACTTGCCCTTCTCAAATCTCATTCAATCTCTCCCTGCCCAGCTCTCCAGCCTGTCTAAATCCTGTTGAATGGCAGCACAACTTTCTGGTGTGTCAGCCACCCCTCCCAGCTTTGTGTCATCAGCAAACTTGCTGACTGTGCACTATTCCCTCATCCAGGTCATCAATGAATAATTTGAAGAGATGAAGTGGGGTTTTTTTTATCAAAGATGTGGGTTTTGTTTGGATTTATGCTTGTAAGATCACTGCTACCTGTTTAGATTATAAATGTGTTGAGTCTGTGGTGGGTTTGGGTTTTTTGTTTAAGTTTCTTAAGCATAAACCTTGGGTGCCTTAAAGTTGCACGGTCTCTGCTTAGACCTCTGCCAAGTCTCGAGGCAGCAAAATTAGTTAGTCTGGAGGCAGCAAAATTAGTTAATTGAAATGGAAGAGCGGCTTTAGTCTTTCCTCCTCAGAGTGCTTAAACACTGGGTTACAGCACCCCTCCGTGGCAGCAGGTGTGTTCAGGGACAAAAAACGGACAGAAAAGTTGCAGATTTTAGATCTCCCTGAAGTGGCTGTCAGTCGCTCCATGTTCTCGCTGGCCATAGCTTCAGTATTACTGGTGTTTTCATGGAGCCGTTTAACCATTTCTCAGTTGGAGACCAAAGCGAACGACTCCATCTGAAAATGTCTGCCAAAATGACTTGTGTGGAGGCTGAGTTTCGGATCTATGGCTGATGCTGAGATTGCTTGAATTTCGCTGGTGGCCTTTGACGAGTCATGGTGGTTTTTATTGTGTATTGCAATCTCACAGTTACTACCTAAATGAGTTTGGGCACATGGAAAAAAAGAATCAGGTAGCATCTTTATATTAATGCTTTGTCTTTTTCCTTGTAGGAGAATCACGTCCATGAGAAGCTGATATCTCTTAATTTGCTTCAGAAAGACTTTGTGCCTTTTCTGCTAAATTTTTTGAGGGAGCAGACCAGCCAAATCCTGACTAATGGACCCTCTACTCCTGCTAAAACTCCTAAGGCCCACAGGAGCCAAAGGACAGGATCAGAAAGGAGGGCAGGCCATGCGACCAGCAGCCGAGTGCAGCTCTTTTCCCAAAGGATTTCAACGACCACCTGCACCACAGATACCAGCTTTTCTCCTGCTGTGGCATCCAGCGGCTCCTCTTCCTTTTCTGGGTCAAACCTGTCCAGCCCTTGTAGTGACTTCCCTAGCGCCGTTTCCAGTAGCAGCCCGAGCTTTGGGTATAGCCCTGTGTTTAACCATGGTGAGAAGCGGTCATCTCAGAAGGCCAACTTGGGGAGCTTCCTTACAGCCACGCCTGAGGCCCTGCCAGCGAGACGAGGCCGAAGGAAAGGCAACAGCTCGGCGGGTAGCTCTTCTGGCCGGCAGGTAGCTCGGGATCTGGGGCGTTCCCTTGCTGAAGGGGAAGATGGAAGGAATGACAGTGTATCATGGAGTGGAGGGAGAAGGAAGCGGAGTGAAGTGCCTCTTGTTTCTACCAGATCCCCTCCCAGCCAGCTAAATCTTAACAACTTGGAGGAGTTTCCACCCATGGGTGCTGCCTCTGGCTGGACAAAGTAAGAGCAAGTCTGCCTCGCTGCCATTTGGATTATGCTGCAGGTTACCCTAGCTCATCATGCTGTGTGTGTCCAGATACTGAAGATGCTGTAATAAGTGATACCTTCTGGGCTTCTTGGTCAGAACTGCTTTGTTACAGTTGTCATGGAGGGGAATATTGCTTCTACAGGTAGTCAGGCTTCCGCTCTGTGAACTCACCCAAGACGCCTCTTTAGCCTCTCACTTGTGATGCTGCCCATAGCATACCAGTGTGCAGACTAGCTGTTAGCAAGCTGAGCACATCTTTGTCCTTGATGTTCTAGTAAGTTAGCATTATTTTGGCTCTTCAGATATCTCATTTACACAGTAACAGTTGCTAATGAAGAGCAGTCCTAGAAGGCTCCTCAGCTTTACTGATGCTAGCAAAAATTGCTTTCAGATTGTTCTGTGGCTTCTGGTCACAGATGTTAGCTTTCAGCCTCCTCTGTGCCCTGTGGTCACAGACAAATTACTAGCTGATGCCTGTATGATCTTTTGTCTACAGCAAGCCCTGGTTTCCCTAGTGACTTTGGCTCAGCTTCTGGGCAGCTGTTTGTGCTGTGCTTGTCCCAGTTCTTTTATCTTTTCTTTAAGATATCTGCTCTTTAAAATCCTTGTTACCAAATATAGGGCTTTCATGTCAGCCTGTTCGCTCTGTATATCAGGCACTGCCCTCAGAAAGTGGGACATGCCAGTAGGACATGCAAAATTCCAGCTTAAAATTGTTTGGTCTGTACAGGAAATCCAGATGCTCTAAATGATGCTTCAGCCAAGTGACAGAAAGTGTGTTTGCAGCATAGACAGTAAATCTTTCCTCCTCAGGTACACTGCTCAGCTAGGAACAAGAGTGAAGAAAGTGGTCGTGGAAGCCAGTGTTATAGCAATTTTCAGAACACCATAGCAATTAATATGTAGCAATCAGCACTTCCATGGTAAATGTAATGTTTTATGTTCCTGTATCTCATTTCCAGTATGTCTCTTGCTGCAGTACAGAACCTTTTCCTAGGAGGCCAAAATCTAGGTAGTTTGTGTGGAAAGGATGGGTTTCCCTAAACTTAATGGGCCCGTGGTGCCTCAGTAGTTTGGAGTCCTTCTGACAACGGCAACTTTATTGGCACTTTTGTTGTATTAAAATCTGCCAGCATATCCTGTCATCTCACAGTGAAAATGTTTGGAAGAGTTGTGTGGCACTTTATCTGTTTTGTGACTTGATTGCTAATTAATTTTGCAGCAAGGGTCAGCAGGCTGTTTTCAGCAGGCTGTACCTCCATGACTTTTTATTCAGTGACTAGAACAAAGCCAGCAACTATACATACAATTTAGAAGTTCAATATCCCAACTCCCTATCTATTTTATTTTAGCACCAGATTCTTCTGGAAGAGTTGCGTGCACATCTGTCTTGAGACCTAATTATATTTTTTTTTGTTGTTGAGCTTAATTTCATGGAAATTCTTCTTGCTATTTCAGCAAAAGCAAACCATCAAGGCGAATCAACCCAACTCCTGTAAGTGCTGAGCGCCCACTCTCAAAACCAAAGATGTGCTTCACTTCTACACCTGTCAGCCAATCTCCAGCTGTTCGTTTTTCATCTGGGTCAAGCCTTGAGGCCTTTACTACTGTCCAGGAAGGAAACCTTACATCTGTGATGGGCAGCAGCCTTCAAGAGGAGAGAGAGATGCTGAAAAAAGAAAGGTACAGTCTGAGCAGCGTGGCAATAGGCTTGTCTTGATTCTTAATTCTCTTGTCTCAAGGTGCAAGCAATATCAGAGTGGTAATGACCAGAAGAATATACCAAATAGATATTGGTGACCTTTACAACTATAATTTGCCTAAAACCAAGAGTGACTATCAGTCTAGAATATAAATGTGGGTAGTGTGTATTTATAATTTTAGGTGTGCTGACTCCGGAACAGTGAGCCTCACTTTATCTTCTGAAGTTCAGTCAGTACTTGTTGCTTTCATAAGATGACCTCTTCATGGGCTTGTCCACGTGGCTCTCTCCTCGGCAGCTTTCATTAAAATTTCACAGGGAAAGTGAATGGGTCTGAGCTGTGTGTTTAAGAAGTGTTTGATGATTGTGTCTGTGTTAGAAGATATATTCTGAGTTATCAAAATATATATATATATATATTATATTTTAATATATAAGTGAGTTAATGATGCAAATGTGAGGAAAGTGTTAAAGATTTTCCAGTGTAGGCAGAGTAACACAGGCTTACGGTCCAAGGAAACAGCACAAGTAGCATGAGATTCTGTTTTAAAAGTTACTCCTGTAGTTATCTATTGAAAATTGTGTGGTGGGAGATGAGTTGAATTCCAGTTTCTAATTTTGTCTCTGCTTTTCAGTTAGTATGTGACTTAGATCCTCTGTGAAATGCTGTCATTGTTAGTCTGTGAGGATTGATACTTCAGGAAAAAAAGTGAAGCACAGTAGTAGAGAAAATGTTGTTTATAATCGCTGACAGAACTGTTGCTGTTCTTTGTAGATTTTGTTTTTGGGGAAACTCCTTGGGACACGTGGGTGGAATTGTTCCTGTGCTAAGCCCTGCAGTTTATTGCCCTGGGCTGAGAACTGTAGCATCTCGTGAGTTACTGTTTGTACCGGACCTGAGACAGAACTGCTCAGGATTCAGACCTGCTGATGTGCACTTCCATGAAGCAGCTGTTCCAGCCTGAAGTGTCACACTAATCCATATAAACCAAAGCAGCTGAAGTAGCAGTGTGTGAGCTGGATATTGCCTGTGAGGTGATTTCATCTGACTCATTGTGGTAGCTATGGGCAGTGGTCAGCACTCACAGCTGGGAGCTGATGTGTCCTAAGTAGCGGTGAGGTGAGGTACAAACCTAAGCAGCCTCGAGCCAGCTGAATCACTTTGAACAAGGGCAAAAGGTGAAATTCATGCTAAAGTAGGTAACACTGAGGCAGAAAGGAAGCAGAGTCTGACTACATAGTTTACAAAGTGCTTAGTAAATAATTTTCTTCAGTTTGATAAGTTGGGGGCTTATATTCATTGCAAGGCAGATGTTATTTAATAACTTTTCTACTCTCATTTTGGGACTAGTTTGTTGTTCATTGCGGCTATTGCTGGAATCACTTCATACTAGACTGTAGGGAAAAGACCTCTCTTTGTCCATACAGCTGCTGTGTGTCATCTTCAGTCACATGTTGTGTCACTCTTCTTGAATTTCAGATGCAAATTGCTGCACCAGGCATCTTCTCCTGCAGGGATATCTCTTGATCCTGGCACTCCTACTAAGCCTAGCTACACTCGCAGTGCTAGTCTTCCTGCTGAAAGCCATCTGGTCACCTGTGCAAATCCTGCTAAGGTTTCCTGCAAGAAACAGTTGGAGTGTCTGGCACAGCTCTATTCATCGTGCATAGCAGGTGAAGACCCAGAAGATGTGAGAGGGACCTTTCTTCAAGCTTTGAACTTGCGTGTGTGTTGGGAAGGGGAGGTAGATGAGAAGTGAAAGATGTGGGACAGTTACAGTATGCAAACAAGTAACATCTGGAAAAATAAACTAAGCCAACATGGTTAGTAAAATAAACAGGTGCTAGGTAAAAGTTTAGGGAAGGAGATGATCCTGATGCAGTGCTCTTGAGTGCGGGAGGCTTGAAGTTGTGTGGTCCTGTCTTAAACCACACCCTTCCTGAATGTTTTTCCTGTAATTTCCATATTGATTGACACTGTGGCTATGTGGGGAGGGAGTTCCTTCCTGACTGTGCCATGGAACAGTTCTGTCTTTTTACCTTCATTTATTAAAGCAGGTCAATACCGAATATCCACCTTTAGTATTTATTTTTGCTCTCTTCCAGAAAACCTCATACCAAATATTTTTCTGGAGCTCTTTTTTGTTCTGCAGCTGTTGACATCTAAAGGCACTTCTGCTGCAGAAGATGAGGACAGTGACCTTGAAGTTGATGAAGGAAGTAAAGGTAAACAATGATATTGAGTGGAAACAATGTTACTTCCATGGAATGATAATGTGATATAAAGTAGTTACCATTAGCTTGGAGAGTTAGTCTTACATTCTGTGAAAGTTCTTTATTACCACCATGGGACTCATCTGAAATGCTTACAAAAATCATGTGTGCATTGGAAGTGCTTCCACAATACGATAGAGTGATGTTGCTAGATACTGTTTGAGACTAGTTTTCTGCTCTTGTGTGAGATTTGCTGTAGCTACTTGCCAACACTGACTTAAGAACAGCTATGCTGAAGTCTCTCCTTTGTTGGTCCTTACAATTCAGATGTGCTGTTATTTTGCTATGTGTTTAAGGTTGGATTGAAAATACATAGGACCTATCCATATAGATACGTAATTGTTTTACTTGGTTTTTGACAAATTCAGACTTAAGCTTGATGCAATCAGTACTTTGGTAAGTATATAAAAATTACAGATTGGGCTTTGAGATAAGGCAACCCTCTTACCCTCTCCACATGCTCATGTTTGATTGACCTTTGTTTTGCCATTCACTGATGCTTAGGGCTGAGATTTAGGAACATGGGGTGTCCAGCTGTGGGTACAACAGCTGATGACTGGTTGCAGTTGATGTACTTTTGCTTACTGTTGTCCAGAACGCTGAGAAAGAATCTTTTCTTTCCCATATGGCACCAAACAATTCAGTTGCCTTCAGTATGGGAAGGATAGGGATAGGAGGATTTGTCTGTGCTGATGTCACAGAATGGGAACTTCTGGAAATTGGGTACAGGGCTAGAAGACTGTTTTTGGATATGGAAGTTGTACTTTCCTTAAGAACTAATTGTTGGTCTTTTAGTTTGTAAATTGTGATAGCTGCTGTTGTCTCACATTTCTTTTTTCCCCCTTAGATGCGTCAGGGAGACACCATTTCCGAAGTGTGCACAATTGTGTTTATTTTGCCGTTCAAGTCTTGGATTATCAGTACGAGTGAGTTGAATTTTTTTTTCCCTCTAGCTCGTGTCTGCAGATGTGTGAGAAATGGAGCATGAGGGCTTGGATTTTAGAGCTTTACCACTTATAGGTGTGGAGTTGTTAATTTTCCCTCAGAATATACAACATGGCTTGGATTTCTTGCACTCATCTGTCCAGTGAACATAAGTGTGATTATACAAGGATGGGGATGTCATGAGTTGACAGCAATAAAAAATGTCCCTATAGAAGCCAGTAGGATTTGATGCTGGGTGTCTGAGACTTAGAACTCTTTGCTTGGTAGCCTCATAAAAAGTGAGCATAAACATTTCCTTGGGTCTGATCACATGTTCTTTCTGTGTTTTATCCATGTTGCCTTTGCAGAATTATTTCCCATTTGGAAAAGGGGACGCTGAAGCTCTTGGCTGAAAATGAGCGGATTGCGTCTTTTTCTCCCGCCTTGCACGAGAGGCTCAGGCAGGCTTATGAGAGCAGCACAGCCAAGGTAAGAATCGAAGATCTCAGCTGATGTTGTGAGTGCTTCATAACTTTGTGTTGTTCTTTTAATTGCGATGGTTTTGATGTTATACCTTATTCCTTCTGCTTTGTGTGTCTTGTCACATTGTTTTTTGGGTTTTGGCAAGTGTCTAAAACCCACTTTTTTCCTCGCTGGTAGGTAAGTGAATTGCTAGATCCAAGGTGTGGTAGCTGTGAATGGCCACTGGCTACCCTTACATCGTGCTGCAGGCTCTGACCACAGCCAGCAGCTTGGACAGGGTCAAGTTTGCTTTTGAGGTTCTCATCTAATAAAAAATAAACTCAGATCCCAGAGGAACAATTGGTTAGATGTGATACCGGAATGTAGGAAGAATTGGATATTTTTCATAGCTACAGACTCCTTCTAGGCAAACAAAGCTTCAGAGGAGACAATGCTGCCTGTGAAAACTGTTTTCCTGATCTAATCATCTGAGTTAGGGAACTGAAACTGGATGGTAGGAATGGTTTGACTCAATGATCTTAAAGGTCTTTTCCAACCAAAACAATTCTTTGAACGCTTTATGTATTTTGTATCTTGTTTTATCCATTTTTTAAAACCAGAAATTGCTCTTGGCAAAGAAAGTACAGTGCATCTACTGACACTCGGGCCTGTCAGTAGCTGAGCTTTGTAGCCAGAACTATAAATAAAGGTCTCTTGCTACTTGACAATACAGGTTTTTTGAATAGTGGAAAGAACAGTAATACAGAAATTGTCAGCCCCTATACTGCACTCCCTGGAGCCCTGTAGTGAAGGTGGGATTTTGGCTGTTTGCTGACCGTTCTTTCCACACAGTATCAGTGCTGGTTACAGTCTGTCTGCAGCAATTTCTTATCCCAAACACAAGTACAGCCTGGGTGGAGAGTGGGTTGAGAATGGCCCTTAGGAGAAGGACATGGGGGTTGGTGGTGGATGAGCAGCTCAATGTGATCCAGCAGTACATGTTTGCAGCTCAGAAAGCCAATCTTGTCCTGGGCTGCATCAAAAGAAGCGTAACCAGCAGGTCAAGAGAGGTGATTCTTCCTCTTCGCTCTGGTGAGACCCCACCTGGAGTACTGCATCCAAATCTGGGGTCCTCAGTACAAGACAGACAGGGAGCTGCTGCAGTAAGTTTAAAGGAGGGCCACAAAGACGATCAGAGGGATGGAGCATCTCTCCTATGAGGACAGGCTGAGAGAGCTAGGCTTGTTCAGCCTGGAGAAGAGAAGGCTCCAGGAAACATTATTACAGCCTTCCAGTACCTTAGAGGAAAGCTGTAGAGGGACTGTTTGCAAAAGCACGTAGTGATAGGATGATGGACAGTGGCCTTAAGCTGAAGGAGCGGAGACTGAGATGAGATATAAAGACCTCCTTCCCTGTGAGGGTGGTGAGGCCCTGGCACAGGCTGCCCAGAGAAGCTGTGGCTGCCCTCTCCCTGGCAGTGTCGAAGGCCAGTTTGGATGGGGCTTTGGGCAGCCTGGTCTGGTGGAGGATGTCCCTACCCACAGCAGGGGCTTGGAACTGGATTATCTTTGAGGTCCTTTCTAACCCAACCTGTTCTGTGATTCTTAATGGGATGAGATGCTTCCACTTACGATGCCTTTGTAGTGTAATGCTGGTTGTACAGCTGTTGGTGTTTACTAGCAGTTAGCAATTCGGAAATGTTGAGTGTCTGAACAACTCAACTAGCAGTGCTTGGTTTTCTCATCATGTCTTTTCCCGGATTTTTTTAGGTCTCAGATTGTTGGATACACTAGAGACTTGTACTATAATGGCTGCCTTTTATTTTTACCAGGTGTCCCTCCTGCTGCCATGCTCTGTTCAGTCTGTTTCTTTCCAGCCAGAAACTGACAATCGCTCTAACTTTCCCAGTGATAGAGCATTTCACATATTTAAGAAACAAAGGTAAGAACCTTCTATTGCTACTGTATAGCTCAGAGCATAAACTTTCTGTGATTGTGAACAAAGGATGCTAATGATGTCTCAAATATGCTACATGCTGTAGAAAAAATCTTGTGATTTTCACTCTAATAAAAACAAAAAGAAAGAAAAAAGTCTTTGTCCATATTGACTGCAGGAGCTAAATGCTTCTTAATGTCTTTAGAGAAGAGCAGCCTAGTTCTTCAGGAGTTATTGAGACTTGTGGTAAATGCCGGTGCAGTGTCACCCTACTGGATTGCTTCTGCGTGTAAACCTGGTATGCTTTCATTCTTCCTGTCACCTCTCTCCGTGCTTGCAGCAACACGGGAGGGGAGAAGGGCAGGTTGGTCCTTTTTTCTCTCTTTATAGTTGTTGTTTCACGTAGCTTGTTCCTCCCTGCCTCTCAGTTTTCAGTATGTCTGGTAGTGAGTGTTTTGGTCTTTTCATCAGAGCTTGGACCTAGCAAGCTTAAGCATTTGCTGTCAGAAACATGGAAAACGGAAACTTGCTGAAGTGCTGCTAACATTAGTGAGTTTTTGTCTAGGTATCTGAATGCTCAGAGGCTTGAGTTGTTTAATCTGAAGTAGACTTTTGTTGGGGAACTTGGGAGTAATAGGATATTCAGTTGTTCTCACTTCAGAATTTGAAGAGTAGGATTTCATATCCTTAAAATACCTTGATTCACAGGGATATCTTTTATGAACTACTGCGAGAATGGGAGGATCACCATGAAAAAACTGGCTGGGACTTTGAAAGAGTTCTGGGCAACAAGATCAGGTAGGAGTCTTGTGCACCTTCAGCTGGCTCTTCAACTTAGCTGAATTGCTGGTGCAGCATACTGGACTCAGCATTATTACAAATGGTTCGTATACTCTATAGACTCGCTGCACTGCATGAGGAAGAGTGGGAGATAAACACACTAATTTTCTCCCTAAATTGTTGCAAAACAAAATTAGCATTGTTGCAGGAAAGGAAGAGAGTCTTTATCTCAAGAGCTGTGTTCCCTCTGCAGGTTTGTTTCCGTGGTCAGCAGATGGGGCTCAGTGCTTGGGAAACCTGTTTATAAACGTGTTGCTTTTTGCAGTGGGCTTTGGAGATTACTTTTGTAAAAGCAGTTCTGTCATGCTTTTTGGTATAGTTTGAGGTAAAACCACTTTTTTTGTAGCAGAGAGATCCAGTCAGCATTTTGTGATGCTTTCCTTCACAGGGCCATGATGGCTCACCTGTCCACAACCTGCAACCACAGCCATTTTGCCAGGCTCTTTCAGAAACAGCTTATCCAGGTAAATGAGTTGGGTTTTTTTCATTAAGATACACATCAAAGCTAATCTGGTCCTTCCTTGGTCTGAGAAAACAAACTGTCTTGCAAGTTTTTTGGGATTTTTCTACTGAAACTTACTTCACTGTAATGAAGAAGGAAAAGAGGCTTCTGACCTTAAGTATTAGCCCATACACATTGTCAGGAAGCTGTGAAATATTGGAATGTTAAAATTTCCTCCAGTGTGAATTTGCATCAGTGTCCTGTCTGATGTGTGTGTTCAAGGAGATTGTGGGAAAGAGGTGAGATGGCCTTTGTTGCTTCAACAGGAGTTACTTAGTCATAGGAACTGTATTTTTTTAAAAAAACTTTATTTAACTCTCTGGAAACTCCAGGAAAATCTCCAGGAATATCTTCAGGAATGTATAGCACAGAATCATGGTCCCTGGAAACTAGGCTAAAGACCTTACTGACTGGTGATAAGGCCACAAGAGTGATGTGTTCTCTCCACACATCAGATGTAGTCTGCTAGACGTGCCCGAGTTAGATGTGTAGGATCGAAATTCCATCTCTCGATCTCAGCACGTTTTGGCATGAGGAAAAGTGATCTTCCTGCATGTGAACTGCTGGGAAAGGCCATACTTGGATTATTCCCAAAATAGTCTTCTGTGGAGGAGAGAATATGTGGGCTGAGAGATGATGTGAAATGATGACTTAGCACAAAATTTCCCCTTCACTACTCTTTGTATCTCCTGAAGATGTGTAAAGGTCCTATTGGAGGTGGTGTAAGCTGGGGAGACACCCCAGACCAGGATGTCCTTAACATGCTGGGATCTGATAATCTGAGTCGTCTGAAGAGGCTACAGGAAAGATTTGTGGTTCCTCAGAGCATCAGAGGACCTTGTCCACCCCCTTCATTCCCAGGGTGCCAGCAGTTCTTCAGGGACTTCATCCTCAGCGCGGGAAGGTAAGCTGCCCACCGTGTTGGAGTGTGTGGGGAACACGAGCATGTTGCACTTGCCTTGGGGAGTGGTGGAGAGTGTGGGACGTGGCGTAACCCAGTCAGAGCATATCGGAAATGTTCTTAAGATCAGTAACACCACACTTGGTGTTCTTGGAAAGCATGCACCATGAATATGTTAATAAGCAAGATCTGTCTGGAGCACAGGGTGTGTTTGAGTGTGGTGTGCTGTGTTAGGTTAGACTGTATGGTAATGACCTTTGTTCTATAAAGCCATCATACCTCATCACAGGCCATCGGTGTTTCCCAGTGCCAGGGTGTGTGGTGCTGCATAGCAAGGGGACTGGGCGGGTTCATGGTTTTGTTTAATGAATTTTTCACAATCCACAGTATGGAGGAGTTGTGATCTATGGGAGATTTGAGTCTCCTATAGGAAATTCTGTTACTTTGCAGCTTCCTGCTTCTACAGATCCATGTTACTACACTTTGGGGCTTGCTAAAGAGTGTCTGTTCAAATAAATACAAGATAAGAGTGGAAAAGAAGAGTTAGCAAGTACTGTGACAGTCTGTGTCACACTGGATGTCTGCCGAGGCTTGACACAACTCATAAAACAAGCTTGAAATTTTGCAGTGTGTTAGTTGAGGTTTTACTGCTGTTTTCAGCCCAGTCTGACTCATCATCTTTTGCTGAAGTTACCAGTTCAATCAGCACCTGATGGATAGTCTGTGCCTGAAGATACTCGAACTGGATGGCCTTACTCTGGTGGAGCATGAGCACAGCGATGGGGAAACAGATATGGATGAACAGGTAAGCTTGGGTTTTGCAAACGCATCTGTCAGGAGTTTCACGGGACTGTTCCTGCAACCAAGGAACTAATGGCTTGATTGTGAGTTGCTTTGGAGCTTCTTCATCTGTTTTTGTCATAACTCTGCAACTTTGTTATCAGTGTCTGAGCCCCTTGCCATTTACTTGTATGCTTCAGGGCGCTAGATAGAACTATGTCATAAAAGATGATGCAGAGTAATTTGAAAAGCGAGGGCCTCCTTTTAGGTTGGTAGCACCCTGAGTTAGATCAGTGAAAGAGTTAACTGAGTCCACTTGGTACATTCAGTTGCAGTTGCTCTTTGTTACTTTTCCATGTGGAAAGATTTTTAGTTGGGATGAATTTGTAGTCATGCCTGTTCATACCTGTCAGAGGTGTCGTAGCTCATAGTCTGTTAGCAAAGTTGCAGCCAGAGGTTCATGAAAACTTGCAGAGCAGTAATGGTATAAAGGAGACAACGAGAGACCAGTTCTCTGCCCTCTCATTGACTCAATCACATTAAGATGATGCAATTCACCAGCTGCTTGTTTTATTTAGAAAACTCTTGAATTAATTTCTCCTCACTATAAGCAGAAGCAATTTAAAGTGCTTGATAAATACGTATTTTGTAAACGTACCTTTATTAAAAGCAGCAATGAAGCTATGTGTCCCTTTTACCTGAAGGGAGTGGAAGTTAATGTAGGTAGTTACTGTGCCAGTTTAGGCCAGCTTGCTTTTCTTCATTTCAGGATGAAAAGAAGCGTTTCACTGTAGTCCTGTTAAGCCTACGACTCCTGGCCAAGTTCCTGGGGTTTCTTGTTTTCTTGCCGTATCGCACCGTGGAGCAACCAACTAGAGATTTGCAAGACTCTGCAGTAACACTCAGAAACCAAGTAAGAAACCAAACTCCTCTTAGAAATCTAACATGGCCTTTGGTTGACAGGCAGGTTTCCTAATCCAAGGAGATGATTATGAATAGCTACACCCTTCCAAAGCAAGCCAGTAGTTCCTGGGATGATGCTATATTGTTCTGCGCCCCTACTGCATATTCTGGGGTTGGGAATAAAGGAAAAAGCAGAGTTTGTGTTAGCTAGAAAATAGGGAGCAATGTGCTGATGACAAGTTATTCATTCTTGTGTTCTTTCTGCTCATCTGGAGCTGTCACACCAGAATTCTATCTAGCTAAGAAGACTTGTATTTGTAGCGTGAAATGCAGCTACTGGGAATGTTTCTGTTCGTTTTGCACCCATGTCCCAGCAGTGTGTCATCCGAGTGCAAGGGGGCAGGGGCTGGACCGTGACCTCACTTCATACATAGCCAGGCTTACAGCCTGACTTCTGAAGGTCTCAGAGGGACCTCAGCTTGCCGCATAGTATGGGTTTTACCTCTGCTTGCAGCGAAGGAACGTTTTCGTTAGCCAGGAAGTCACCTCTTACTTGTACTGAAGAAATCCTAGAAAGGAAACTCCTAGTGTAGATAAAGCTTTTCCTTAAGTATCTAAAGGTAACTTCAAGCTGCTGCTTTAATTTTTGGTGTCCATTAAGACCCTGCCTGTACTGGATGTATTGAAACTTCTGAGACAATCTATTCGGAATCAACGTTCAATCCTCACGATTCCTTGGATTGTGGAGTACCTTTCCCTGGTGGATCATATCGCTCCTTTCCTTGATTACTACAAGAAAGTATTTTGTCTCTTGCTGCAGGTATACAGGTAAGAGCCTGGGAAAAGATACTTGTTTAAGAACTTTTCTGTGAAGGTTTGCTCGCTCAGTTGAGGTGCCTGGTGTTTGCCTGCTGTCTCTTACGTGGTTTGATACTCTTACAGGCAAATCATGAGTGGTTCTTATTCTTATGTAAAGCTGCTAAAGGAGCACACTCTACACTCAGAGGTCAATATTTGATCTAAATATCTGTTTTTTCTGTTAAGTGAACAGGATTCCTTAAATCCCCACTCACTCATTCTACATCTGCAGCTGTGAATTTTAAACCTTGAATTTGAACATTTAAACCTACAAGGTCACCCATGCCAAAATAGTACTGTAGATTTCTTTCCTATAGACATGAGAAAAAATTGAAGCATGTTCTAGAGAGTTACAAAACAGTAGCTTTTCCAGTGTAAATTTAAAACAGTGGGTAGTTCAGATGATTCCATATAAAAAAGCAGAGCTCTCTCTTCTCTTTAGGCAGACACGTAGGGAATGTGTACACTGTGACAAATAGTGACATAAAAAATGAGTGGCTTGGTAATTTTTTTTTTCTCTAATGAAAATTGAGCTACTGAAATCTAATATTAATTCTTTCTGCTTTGGTTGCTTGGCAGGTTAATGGTCCTTTCTGAAGATAAGAAGATGAGTTTCCTGAACAAACTGCTGATCCTTGCAGTTCTGGGCTGGCTTTTTCAGGTAGAATCTCCTGTGTGCACACAGCTCTTTCCTGAAGAAAGAGCAGGACACAGAACTCAACAGAAGATAGTATTGAAATCAGTTAAAATACTGCAAAACAGTAATTTGCTGTTTTGTTGGGGTTTTTACATTAATGTGGGGTTTAAATAATCCTCTGTATTCTAAAGGAGAGTTATTTTCTGCGCTGAAACACATCTGTACTTACAAATCTGCATCCTTGTAAGCAAATCAGCATCTGATTCCTGTTAGCACTGAAAGCTATTGTCACAAAGATGGAGTCCTAGGTGACATCCTTGAATTATTGGGGGATTTTTTTTGTCTGATAAAGGGATAGTGAGTGATGAACTTTAAAATCCTTTTGCACCTTCGTTTGGAAGTGAGGTAACTGGTTAGCAGGAGTCTGTGGGAAAGGTGAGAGATGCCGTATGGGGAAGGGAAGGAAGGTGGCTTATGTAATGGTGATTAAACTAGATCTTTAATGTTATGGAAGGACTCTCCCAAGGGCAGAGAAGGAGGATCCTAGCACTAGATTTTTGTGGGTGGGAGGTTGGAGAGATTGACGCTGTTTCTGATGAAGAGGGCAGTAAAGTTACTGCTGTGTAGGTTGTAACTACGGGGTTTCTGTTTCAGGTTCCGTCAGTCCCTGAAGAGTTGTTTTTTACCACTGAGGTCAGGCAGGAAGGATTCGTGGTGCTGGACACTGTGGCATCTCCTCAGGCTTTGGTGAGTTAGTGCAGTAGCATGGCCTCTGAGTCTGTGGATGAGGAAGGACCTACAATGGCCTCAGGAGTTAAAGATTTTATCGGGACTCTGCTCTCTGTGCGTCTATATTGAGCGTGCGCAGGCCAAGGAATATGAGGCCCCAGTTTCTCCAGGTGCCTCAATTGCATCGCATCCCGGATCGTAACCTCTGTGGGTTACAGCTCTGGGGCTTTTGTCAGGCAGGAGCCATCTCACCTTCTACAGTGGCTTGTAGAATAGGAGCAGAGTTAATGCTGGAGGTTCAGATGCTGTTTTCCTGCTCACTGACTGCTGCTGTACAAGTTGAGCTGATAGAACTGTAGCTCTTCCCAGGAATAAGGAATGGTAAAGTCAACAGAAAAACAAAGGTGGGACTATGAGAACAAGGTTGGTTGCTTTGAGGTTGCCTGTTTTCCGGTTACATTGTAGAGGATAATTGACCTGAAGGTAGTGTGAGTGAGCAGTAAAGAGGGTGAGTGTATGGCATGAGTGAAGTTTCAGGTGACTCCCAGACATGCAAGAGAATACATAATCCTTGAGAAATCAGCAGTATGTTTGTCAAGATACATGTGTATGGTGTTCTAACTAGAAAGTTCTGGCTTGCCCTGTCTTGTTATTAGCAGACAGCAACTGATTTTTTGTTTTTCCCCCAGTAAGCGCTGCCCATGTGGATGGGATTTGAAGTTGATTTTCCCCTCATGCCTCTGGCTGAGCTGTATAATACTGGGGTAATATGTGATGAAGACACTTGTGGAGGTGCAGAGCCTAGCAGATGTGCTTCATTTATTCCACTCCATGGATTATTTTCTCTTTTACTATTAGCAGCTGTGTCAGCAGTCCTGGTGTCCATTGTAACCACCAGCTTTCAGCTGGGCTTTGGCAGTGATCAGAAGTGGAGCTACACTGAGTGTTGCACAGCACAGTGTGTGTTACAGGGCTGGGATGAATACTTGGGCTGCAAAGCTCATAATTTTTCTGGAGGTTTGGAATCCAGTTGTTTTTCTGGTTTTCATGGCAAGTCAGTTCTGAAACCTGCCTGTGACCTCACATGTGGGATTTCTGACTTGCTGAAGACTGTTTCCTGCTGTGTCCTTTCAACGTTTCCTTTGTTTTCTCTCCAGGACTCTGCACCCTTGGTGGATCAGCAGTTACTTTATACCTGTTGTCCCTATCTCGGTGAGTTTTCTATTTATATTTGCTTTATAAATAAAATATGTTAGTATTATTGATATTGATATTAATTTTTTCTATATATTTGTCATTTGGTTCTCTGAGTCCTTGGATCCTCTTTCTTACTCCTCCTCACAACTTTAGGTCTCAGTTGTATATGCGTCAACTTTGATAAAAAGCTGTATTGCAGAAGCTCATGCTGCTGTGAATAGTGTCTGGTGCAGCTGGGGGAGGGAGGCTACACAGTCAGGATAGTTAATCTGCAGAGCTTGAATGCAGAGGGACCAGGGAATTCACCCTTCACAGGCTGGAAGGAAGCATTATAAATAGTAAATATGACTTTTCCATCCTAGGTATAGGGAGAGGTGTTTGTACTGTGAGGAATGCATCGGTCCTTGGGCATATTTCTGCTGCCAGACAGGGAAAGAATCCTTCTGTACCCTGGTGCCTTACCAGGTTGTTGTTTGAGATTAACTTCTCCCTAGGATCTGACTGCCATTGGTAAAACCCCTCTCTGTAGGCAGTAGAGTCCTAGGTGGTGGGATGGTAGGAGCTCTGTATGTTAAACTTGCATCGAGAAAGCTTCTAGGAGTTGAACGCATCTTCAAGCTTTTTCTCTGGTGTTGTCTCCTGTTCCTGTTGGGATTCTGTGTAACTCTGCTTGCCTTGTTGTCCTTGTAGACTTTACAGTTCCTGCTTGCCATGTTAAAAAGGGATGCATGGAAATAACTGCTCCCTGATCCTTCTGAACAAGTCCTGTGTGCCAGGGACCCTCCTCCTTTGTCTTCAGAGCCTCGCCTACCTTGCTATGCCCTGCCAGTTAAGTGGGTGGGATGCCCCTCTGCTTTTCTGAAACTTCAGGTTTCACAGAAGCTGAGAGAATTCCTCTGGAAACAGGACTGAAAGCGTCTGGGGTTTTGGTTTGTTCCCTTGCTTACAGGGATGATGACTGCTTGTGTGTGCTCTTCTGCACAGGTGAGCTGCGGAAGCTGCTTGCCTCTTTCGTGGCTGGTAGTGGAGCAAAGAATGGTGGCTTCATAAGGAAAATCACTCCCACAGCTGCAGAGTCCTTGGCACCCAAGGATTCTGTCACACAGCGGAAGCTGCAGGTAATGGAGCTGGGGAGTCACACAGGCAGGGCAGGGAAAATTGTGTGAGGGTGGGACACAGCACACAGCGATATCCTAGTGCCAGGCAAAGAAAGGAAAGGGCCTAGGTGGCAGGGAGCATCGTGTTTAACTTCCCCCTTCCTCTGTTACGGTCTTGTGGCTGGGATACCGGGTGAGTGCTAAAGTCCACATAGCTTCAGTGAACATTCTTGCAGTTGGAACAACTAGCCTGTTTCTCTGCCTCTTCTTTAACACCAAATGTCAGTGTGTTCCTCTTACTGTGTTTTGACTGGACTGTAGCTATGCTTTCCATGAAAGAGCAAACTGTGTAGGAGCCTAAAGGATTACCAGTCTAATTAAAAGAGAGGATCCTTTCTTCTAAAAACCAGCCCTATATGGTGACTCACTGCTACTAGTAGGTGCTGTCCAAACTGTTACTGAGTGGGGATTTTTTGTGGCTTCATAAACCCTGAATAAACCCTGGGCTCTGGGTTAAATGCTTTAAAGGAAATTGGGAGCAAATATTTTACAAGGGTACTGAATGCTACAGTAGCAGAAAGCTCTAGTGTAGCCATATTTTATGCCTTTGACCACAATTCCACAATTCCATGTGGTGGTTGTGTCGGTTCCTGAGTTGAGGAGAGGAGGATCTGGGTCAAGCACACTCATCAATTGTAGCACTTTTGCCTTGAACAGGTAGAGTTGGAACAGGCCTTCTTCCACAACCAGCCCCCCTCCCTACGGAGAACAGTTGAATTTGTGGCAGAGAGAGTGGGATCCAATTGTGTTAAGCACATCAAGTAAGTGCTGGTGATCTGTTCTGTGACTTAAAAATTAACTTTACATAATGCTCTGACTTGGCTGGCCCTGTGGAGGGGCCCTGACTTGGACTTGATGATCCTTATGGTCCCTTCCAACTTAGGATATCCTGTCATTCTGTGATTCTAACGATGCAAAGAGGTGATCCTTTAGAATTGTGTGTGTGTGTGAGGAAAGACAGCATCCCTCAGCCTATGCTGTACTCTTAAACACCAAGGCTGTGTAAGGCTGTGGCAGTGGGGTCCAGCGAGATCTGATTGCCAACATGGAGGGGAATTTGTGAAGGGATGCAAAAAGAAGGATTATGTGACTGTGGGACACTTGGAATGCGAACATCATACAGCATTTTGAGACTATATCGCTTCCAGAACATTCTTGGTAATGATAGGAAAATCCCAGGTCTGAAAGGACCTCTGCAGGTCATCTGATCCAAAGTCTTGCTCCAAGCAAAGCTTTCAAGTTAGGTCAGATTGCTCGGCACCTTTTCCAGTGGAGTTGTGAAAGTTTCTAAGGATGGGGATTCAGCAGGCTCTTGGTACAGTGTTCCAGTGCAGAATTGTCCCAGGCTTTATGAAAAATGCTTCCTTAGATACTATCAGAATCCCCCTTGTTTCAGCTTGTGCACGTTGCCTGTCAACCTTTAGCTGCACGCTTCCTGCTCTAACCCTTCACCTTCTGTTCTGCAGGCTAGGTGACAGTGGCTTCCCATGTCCCCTTGTAGCAGGGATGCTGGGGCACACAACCCATCTTAAGGATTTTCTTTTTTAATAGCTTTTTGTCTCGGGCAGTCACTCAAATTGTCAATGGCTTTCTCATACTGGTGTCCCAAATCCAGGCTCGCAGTGGTGTGGGAGGCGGTAACTGCCTTGTACTTGCTGGCTGCTCTTGCTAATGCCACCCCAGTATAAGGTTGGCGGCCTTCATGCACTGCTAACTCATTCAGGTTCTGAACTGGGAACGCTTCTCTGCAGAACTGCTCCCTAGCCAAGGGATGCCAGCCTGTACAGGTACACAGTCACCACCCAACAACAGCCCTGCCCTCCAGGACGTCACTTAGGAGCCTGCTGAGGCTTTGCACTGTCCCATTGTCCAACCTGTTGAAGGTGTTAAATGGAATCAGCCCAAAAGCTGGTTGTAGTGGGTTGCTGTTGACATCTTTGACCTTCTGACCACTATCCATTGAGAGCTTAAGGGCATTGCTGCCAGGACGAGATACCTGTAAGCATATCTATTTCTTTCAAAACCCAAGGGCTCTGTTTTGTTATCTTCATTGCTGCTTTCTTACTTACAAAAAGAACAAGGAGATGGTGCAGCACTAAATGCCCTGTCATTAAGTCTTTTAGCAGGGTGTTTTATTGTATTTGTGCCTGAGAGAGCTGAGTATTCCCCTAAATGGGAGGAAACAGCTGGTTATTGGTTAGTGTGCACTGTTTGTTGTATTGATTTCAGTCTGGCTGATTGTTCTTTGTGGTTTTATTTACAGGGCAACACTGGTAGCAGAGCTGGTTCAAAGGGCTGAAGTCATGTTGCAGGATAAAGTGAAGGAGGAGGATGCTAATCATGACAAGCTTCTTGAAGAAGTGTGTGCTCATCTCTGTGAGGAAGGGGCCCAGGCACTCATCAAAGGCAGAGAGTAAGGAGGAAAAATAATTGACATTTGTGCCTTCCCATCTCTTCTTGTTGCAGAATTTGTAAGCCTAATTCAGCTTGGCCTGCCAGGCTCGGGTTCTGGTAATTATAAACCCTAACCTTTGCTCTCCTTAGGGCGACGGTCTGCTGCGCCTCCAGACAGTTAATGCCATATTTGTAGGAAGGAGTAAAGGTGCTGTGTGTCCCTCTGCATCCAGCTCCGAATGGACATCCGCTGCAGCTGTTGTATATCCCTTCTTTGGAAAACTGAGTATTGCAGCTTGCTGGCTTGCAATTGCTTTTTCCTTGTCTCGTTCTTTTGGTCTGACTTCACTGCAGTCTTCCAGCTGATTTTGGTAGTAAGAGAGCGTGTCGAGGTGCCTATGGTAACACCCTCCGAGTGTTGACCGAGAACTTGGACTAATCCTGTGGCACGTCTTCCTGTCTTGCAGATTTTGCAAAAAGAAAGGTCCTGAAGCGGTGAGGGTGTTGCTGCCCGAAGAGACATCTGCAGCAGTATGTATCTTCACTGAAACCTCCTTCATTTGTCCCTTAACTGCAAAAAGCTAAAACCTGTGGGGTGGAATGAAGGGCCATTCACTAGGATGGCAGAGGAAAAGGACAGTACTTACAGAAGAATCTCTGAAGTGGGTAATACACAGTGTAATTAGCTCACTACCCCAAAACACAATGCCCAGCCTGTCACATAACCTGTCCTGCATCAGGGAACCCTCCTCCCTGTCTAGTCCCCTTTATGTACCGGGTGTGACATCACATGGAGTGGAATACTCCTGTGGCTGGTTTGGGTCAGCTGTCTTGGCTGTGTCCCTTCTGAGCTTCTTGTGAAAACAAACCCTATGCCAGCCAAAATCCAGGACAGACAGTCCCCTCTGCCAGGCTGCCCTGGATGTTGGGGCTGAAGCGGTACTCCAGCCAGTAGCTAATTGTTGCGACAGGAGCGGTATGGGAATTGCGTTCCGCTTACAAGGGCAATACTTCCGTTGTAGCATCAGCATCCTCGAGCGTTGGTGTGATTTGCATGGGGTTGATATGGTTGGGGAAAACGGAATAGTCCTGTTGGTCAGAGTAGCTTCTTAAAGAGGGAAGATGCTCCGCTTAAATGTTGCATGCCAGAATGAAACCTTTTCCCTCTAGAATTCCTCCTGACTGCTCACTGACTATAGTGCTGTGACTCTCCTCTGTTGCTTGCTATCCTCCCTGTAAAGGTTTTAAGTAGTGCAGAAGACATTGCGGTGGAACTGGCTACTGAGAAGGCCTGTGGCTGGCTCTCTGCCAACATTGCAGGTGAGTCTCATACCCTGAACTGGGCTTCCAACATGTGGTCTTGAGATCAAGGAGTAGAGTTTATTCTAGAGTTACAAACTCCTTGGTCCTACTCATTTTTCTTTTAGTGGGAAGCGTGTGGTTGCTCTTTCACTCTCTTTAGGAATAAGAGGAATGATTTCTAGCCCTAGGAACCTTCTTTGGTGATTTTTCAGGCTTGGCCTGTGTAAGTGATTTTTAGTTACGAAGGCTTGTAGGGTGGTGAGAACGAATGCTGTGGAAAGCTTCCTCTGCAAACATTATCCAGGCTGAAGTTGTCTTAGCACTTCCAAGGTACGATACGGGCAGCTGCTCTCTGAATCCCCCGTGTGGTCCACAGGTACAGAGCGCTTCTGAAGGCTTGTGTAGAGCAGGCACCTCTTGGGCTGCATGGGATCTCAGCAGACGGGAGGCAGCTGTAGTCCTTTTGCTCTGTAATAGTGCTCTGACAGAAGCTCTGAAAACTTGTTTCAGGAGGTTGTGCCAAGAGTCTGGGGAGAATATATCCAGCACCATTTGCTACAGCAGGAGCAGTGTTTTGGATGCTGGTCCAAACTTGCTGGAAAACATATGGGTTTCATGGGCACAGTGGATGAAATAGTACGATCACGCTGATGCAGCCTCCTACTTTGGCATCGCTTCCTAGCTTAGCTACTGTGTTCAAACCCGCTGAAATGTTTTGATGGAGAATGAGATGAGCTGCTGGTGATACCTGGTGGTGATGGGTGGCTGTCCTTTAGAGCTGTGAGGTGACACTGTGCCTGTGCCTCTGTCCATGAATTATAGTGGGAGCTCAGAGTGAGGAGGGCTTCAAAGTTTAGACTGTCTTTTCCTCCTAAGCCACGGCCCTCAAATGAGGGGCTAATAAGGACAAGGTTTGGAAACTTTGCTTGCCTTACTGGTGAGAAAAGCTGAAGTAGACAGGATTTGTTCCCTGTTCTTTGTAGCACTTATCAGAAGAGAGGTGAAAGCAACCTTCACCAGAATGCTGAAAGTCCCAGGACCGCCCTTGCCTGGTGAGGATGCTCTGGATTTGCGAAGGGACTGCCCTCCAGGCTGTCAGCACTGTGCTCCCTTTCCCTCCCAGATCATCAACGAGATTAAGGTACAGAGTGTTCCCTGCCTGGCTGGCCCTAACTCCCTTTTCATTTTTCATCTTGGTGGTTTTTGGAGGTGTTTTGTGTTGCTTTTGAGAGGGGATGTTCTGGTTCTAAGGACCTGGCTGTGAGGAGTGCTCAGGAAGCACAATGGCAAGGTCTCATGGCTTGGGTTTTTTTAATATCCTCCTGCTTGCCCTGTGTCTGTAGATTGGAGTTCCCTGGTCAGGAGGGAGGGTCTCTGGTCGCGTGCCAGTGGCCTTTTCAGTACAAGCAGCATAGAAGCTGTGGAGTGGTGGGCACTGTGTACAGCTGCGGGCCAGAGAGCCGGCGTATGAAAAGACCTGGGTTTTTGTAGAGGAGGGCAAGTACAGCATGTGAGGAAACCAGGGACTTTTTCATGTAAACTGTTGCTTTTTTTGGAGATGTTTTTGTGTGGCATCTTGAGATTCAGCTTGTAAAATATTTTTTTTTACTCTTTCCTTGTGATAGTGGGTGGTGAACCTCTGGTCATGAAAAGTGCTACCACACGCAAAATTTTCTGAACCAGTTCCTATACCATGTCCCTCTTAGTGCTCTTCATACGCAGCTTTTATTGATCCTGAAGCTACCTTGACAATATAAGAGGTCTTTGGATTTCTATAGCACTTCTACCTGCTTGTTCTCAGAGGTAGTTACTTGTAAGATGATGAACTGGTTGCCCTCTTTGATTTGATAACAGTAGTGAGAAGTATGGTAGAAAATCAGAGCTATTGAAAAATTCAGCTTTAATCTGATGTGTCACAAAACGAGGAGAATACTTGTGTTTTTTCCTCATGAGGGCCTGAGGATTGTTTATGACCTGCTCTGTCACAGGTCCAGAGGTTTGTGCATGGACATGTGGGGTGCTAATAGGTGAATTATTGCTCTCTGTTCCATCAAGGATGTGCTCTGCATTGCTGTGGGCCCACGGGATGAAGGTGAAGTGATTGACTCTGGCTGGCTGGAGTGCCTGCTGGGAAGATTGAGTCAGACACTTCGATGCAGAAAGGTAGAAGTAAAAAAGCAACTAACCCCCCCCTTAGGCCTCCTTTGTGCCTGAAACCTGTGAGCTCGCCCTGCCTCACTGCGGAGTTCAGTGGCTTCTGTCTGAGTTCAGCTGCTGCAGAGCTGCAGGGCGTTTGTTTTGCGCTGCGTAGATCTGCTTATTACTGAAATGAGCCTTTGTAGATTCCCTTCTCATGTGTGATCTTTTCTTGTCTTTCAGTCCTTAATGGTCTCCTGATTACAGCTCCTGCTGCTTGCTGTAAACTGCCTGCTCTTCTCTGATGTGTTTATCCCTTGTGACGCCCTGTTTTGTCCAGTCTGCAGTATGGGGACAGAGATACAACTCTTTTTTGTGTTTTCCAGTTCGTGTGTCCCACATCAGAACAGCAGCTGGCAAAGTGCACGGTTGAGTTGGCTTCTCTTCTGGGTAAGTCAGTCATGATAAGCTATTTAAGTCTGAAATCTGTTATTACAGTTCTCTTTAATCCTTGGGGTCAGAAACTTTAGAATTTAGGGGTTGTGGATGTTTGATTCTTACTGGTGCCATTGAGTCTCTTTTTCTGTCAATTTGAAGGGTTGCTCTTATTCCCTTCCACCCTTCAGCAAAACAGCATTACACTGCAGCTGACCATCATCAGATCTGGTGTTCTGTTCACATCTCTCATTTGTTATGTATTTATTGATTCCTTCATTCAAGTATGCCAGATGTTTTCCAGTATTTCTGCCTCTGAAAAGTTGCATCTGAGGGGGTTGGGGTTTTTTTTCCACTTAAAAATGGGAGCCTGTTCTCTTAAATTACATTTTTATGGCTCTTTATGGAGAGAAGAGCTTATTTTCTGACTGTTGTGACTTCTGTGAGTGTTTTCAGGTTCTTTTCCTTTTGCTCTAATGTGCTTCTTGGCAGCAGCTAGATTTGGATACAGGTCTGTTCTCCCTGGGCAGCCTTCTGATTTCCTGGCTTTTAGAACCTTTAAGAAGTTCTACATGTGGTTCATTGTTTCAGAACACAGTTCACATCCAATCATTGCATCGCAGTGCAGATCTGTCCCGTTCCATTCCACTGTACCAAGCGAGATCCGCGCTCTCCTCTCTGTGTACATTTAGCTGCAGCGAAATGCTCTCCGGCTTTACTTTCACTTGTATGGAGTTACACAACTCTTGCCTGTACTCAAAACTTTGAACAACTATTGATGAACAACTATTGAAGCTGGTTATAGATTTAAATGTTGTTGTTTTCTCCTCTCGAGTGACACCCAGGACCTCTTTTATTAAACATCAAGCTGAATTACACTTAGTAAGTTCTCTTCCAAGACTTGGGGCTATATGCTGACCAAATGCTGTTCTTTATCCGAGAGGTGTAAATCTCTTCCCACGTAATACTTGTTGGTATCGTTTCCAGGCTCCTACTTCAGTGCTGGCTATGCAAGATGTGCTGTTGGCATGAGGTGGTGACTAAAAGGAAACTAATGCAGCCATGGCAGTCACCTTCCTACCCTTTCTTAGTTTCAGATCGTGTGCCTCTGACTCTTGGGATCAGAACCCAAGAGAAGAGCTCTGAGAGGCTGCGTGTAAAGAATAATCCCACCTACGGCCTTCTGAAACTGCTGCTCTCTGTCTGGAAGGAGGACTTCGGGACGCCTGTTCCTGTGCAGCTGATCTTCAGCAAGAAGAACATCGGTTATCTTGCGGAAGTTAAGCAGCGAGAGGTAAAGCCTGTTCCTGCCTGAGGAGCTTCCAGTTACCCACGCTGGTCTGATACATTCACGGAGGAGTTCTGCCTGTCTGCGCTGTCATCCCACCGCTGGTGTGAGCGCAGCTGGCAGGATTTGGTCAGCTGTTACCGGGTGTTGTTTCTGCAGGGGCAGAGGAAAAGGGGACTAAGTACTACTTGTCAGGGTCTGATACCCGTCTGGGGCTGTCAGGAAGGCAGTTTCATTTAGGAATAAATGGCAGCACAGCTCGCTTGGCCCAGGAGATTGAGGACTGAACACCCTGGTTGTGTTTGTGTCTTTTGTCAGATTTCATTGTAGCATCTGTTACCTGAACCCAATTTAGTTGCAGGCTAAACCCACCTTATTTCACAAGGTGAAAGCTTTTTTTTTTCCAAGTTGTCGTTGAATGCAGGGGAAGGAAATATTGGGGTGTTTGGGAAACGAAGATTAGAAATTTTGAGACTTTATGGTAGGATACAACATATGAACTGTTCGCTCATTTTGCATGTCACTCTTTGGTGTCCTTCAATGCCACGCCCAGATAATGTGCTTCTCGCTTTGCTTCTCTTTGCCACTATCTGATCCAAAAAGATAAAAACTGAACTGTATAGGAGTAAAGAAAATTATTTTGATTTGTAGTTATTTTTTTTTCTTCTGCAGTGGGATTTGTTCCTTTTTGTGCTTCGTGGTCTTGTAGAACATGAACTAATGAGAACTAGTGAAATAGAGAGTTGCTTGCACAGCCTTGAAGAGCTCCCTTGGCCCTCGGTAAGTACTTAGATGTGTGTGAATAGTAAGTGAAATGAAACGTAAAGCTACATCAACAGCAAATCCTTGCAGTTCTGTTTCATGTGGATGAAGTTTATAACCTTCCCCATTCCTGCTAATTGCAGCAGGAGGTCTGGCTTCCAGCAACTTCTTACTGTTACAGTGTTTGTCTGTAATTGGTACTTACCTGAATCCCAACATTTCCACAAAAGCCATGAATCAGGTTGGAGACCAGCCAGCTGCGTTACCAGCTCTCAGCTCCAGCCTGAATGTGTTTGCCAGCTCCAGCCGAGAATGAGATCTTGGGAAGGGCCTTACCTGACCCAGTGTGTGTTTAAACCTCTTTCCCTCCCATCATGGGAGAGTGACAGGAGTCAAAAAGCAGGAAACAGCCCGAGTCCCGTGCTAAAAACGGGACAGTACTTCAGGGCTGGGGAGCGCTTCTGTATTGGAGATGTTTAACCATTTGGACAGTGGTGGTGAGGGGGTGTGGGGCTGAACGTGCAGACCTGTGGGTGTTGGTCTTTGCAGTAGTTACGTGTTGCTTGTCTAGGTTTCTGCACTGGGAAGCCATCAACAACATGTTTAACCTGATACAGTGCTAGAAAAACCCAAGCTCTTTCTTTGCCACTTGCTAGTCAGGGTTCTCTGGTTTCTGTCTGTGTGGTGCAGGATTTCTTAAAAGACCTGGAAATGCTGGCCAGGGTGTTTATAGCAGAACATCACATAGAAGAGCCCAGAACTAAGCCCCGGGAGCTGCCGAGACCATCCCCAGGTACCGTGACGGCACGGAGCTAGTGGAGGTGGACTCTGCGGACAGAAAGCGCTGAGGACGGTGCAGATGGCATTGTTAGTGTTTCTGACTGCGCTGAAGCCCTTTGCTGGGAGCAGCACACCGCGGGCAAAACCTGCACTGGTATTGCAGGTCGTGGACGCTTTGCCACAGTGGCTGTGCTGAAGGATTTACATCAGCAAACCGATTTCCAGGTCACATGTCCTCTAAGCACCTTGGTCGTGGCTCAGAGCAGCCGGTTTTTAGCCTTGTAGACGCTTTTTGCATTTGTGCAGCAAGAGGCTGTGACCAAACCCAGGAATCCGTTCAAGGGGACAAGTCATGTCGGGGTCGGAGAGGTGTTTTCCTGGCAGCTGCTGCCTTTCTTACCGGGATTGCTCCTGCTGTCTTTTAACAAAGAGTGTACTTTGGGGGGACAGGAGGGGAAGCCTGTATGACAGAGATGAGCTGATATTTATTTTTCATTGTAAGCACAATTTTAAAGCTTTGATTTTAATTTTTTTAAGACTCATTTTAAAACAAGTGAAACCATATTAAATACATACACCAGACCATTGATGGCATTATTCTTAAAGGGTGTAGGTGCTTAAGGCGGTTTTGCATCTCTTGTTGGAAACAGAATTTCAATAGAAATCAGGGCTTTTGATAGAGGGAAGGAGGAAAACGTTTATATTTTTTACTGAAGACAGGACAGATTTTTGTAAGACGCTGTTGCAGTATGTGAGTGTAAATGGTATCTGGCTTCTATTCACTGTTTTTCATAACCCTTCTTGCGTTGAGTTTGGGTTTTATCAGACAGGAAGTGCTGCAGCAGGACTACTACAGCCTGGAAGAAGGGACAGAGAAGTAGTGAGAAGGCACTGTGATGTCCTCGGGAGAGCTGCTTTGGACAGGAGTCCTGCTCGTGGTGTTCCCTGCCCTTGTGGATCGACCATCACTGGGGTGCTACCTCCTGGCCACCCCCTCAAGTATTTCCTTAAGCTGGGGTTTGTGGTAGGGACTGTTGGTGAGTAGCAGAACACGACTAGGAGCTCATTAGCTGGCTCGTGGGCTTTTGTTCTGTCTGGTTTTTTTTCTCTGTAGCACTGAGGGTACTATTGCCTTTTGCCCTGGAGTATCCTATTAGTGTGGGACTTTCCTGAAAGCAAATACAGTAAGAACAGTGTTTGGCCAAAGTGAAGCCCAGGATTAAAAGGACTAATTAGGGAGTACTGTCGGTGCCAGTAAGATGTAAGGTATGGAAAGAGAGGAACCATAGTGGCACCTCAGTGTCTGACCTGTACTGAGTGTTTTCTTGGCTCGGTTCGAAGCACGGTGTTGCAAGATGTGGTGTGTGCCACCTGTGTGCCTCAGTCCAGGGGCTTCCCGATGAGACTGAAGCAGAGGGTCCCTGGAATGAGGCATCCTGTGTGTGCAGCGAGGATACGGTAACACAAATGGAAACAGTAAGTAAATGCCACTGCATTGTCCTGTACCTGCTCCCTGGGGCTGAGTGTTAGGCTGCCTCTTGCTGCAGGTCTCATTTGAGGTTGTTGTCATAATAAACAAGATTAAATGTCTCATCTTGTGTTTAAGCTGTTGAGATATACATAGAGAGATGTGTATATATATATATATATATATTTGATGTATATAATGTCTTTGTAATGGGGTGAGGTACACCGAAGGTGCTTTGCCACAAAGCGTAGGGCAGAGAGCACCGTAATCTCTGCTGGTCCGCTGTGGCTTTGCTTCCACTGGGATGTGCCTCGGTTTTGTTATAAAGGGGGCAGGGGTGGTGGAAGGGGGAAAAGCTGGGATCCATAATGGTTAAAAAAAGGCACACTCAACTCTGGAACTGTGTTTATGTGGCTGTTGTAAAACTGTTTGTATAGATCCCACGGCCACAGCAGTTTTTGCAAATGCGCGTACCAGGGTTGTCCTGCTCTTAACACAATAGGCTTGGGAATTTATATGCACAAGGTGACCAAAGCGCAGGAGTGGTTACTCTGTTCAGAGTAGAGCTGTGCCCAGGGGGCAGAATGCAGGTAAGAAGCACTGCTGTTTCCATGCTACTCTGCGTTAACCCAGTTCCTGTAGCGGGATGCCGCTCTGCAAAGCCGGACACGCGGCTTTGTAAGGAACCCTTAGGCGGTGGTGTAGCTGGTTTGGTTTTTTTAGTGTAGCTGCCCATTCCTCTGCAGGTAAGGAGGAGACCTCTGCCTTTTACCCAAGAGAGCCTTTGTGTTCCTTCTCCGTCCCGCAGAGTGCCAGAGGAGAACCTCTGAGCTGGAGCAAAATAACACGGGTCGGGTTTTCTTGTGTAGAAAATACCATTTATTGTGGATATGAAAATAGCAATCTTGATTGAGAGCAGAGATGTAACAGTAGATGGTACAGTACAACTGGTTGTAAAACTGTTTGCTCAGGAGTAACTTGCAGGAAGTTGTTTCTTGCCCGTTGTAGATTAACAAATTAGATATCTGCTGGGTTTTTATTTCTTCCTTCCCAACAACCCAATGCCATACATTAACAGGTACCATAAAATGTTATATTTGCAAAAGAAAACATTCATATAAATAGGCTTTTTAGTATCAATCAACAATTGTATTTAAAAAAAAGTTACATTAATTCAATACCGATAAAAATAAAACTTAGCTTTGATAGCATATAAAACCGCTTCAAAACAAGCATATATAAATAACTTAATTTGTAAACATAGAAAAAAATCTTATGTATATATAAAAATAAACATCTGATGCACTGTACAATAAGACATTATCCTTCATAGGCACTGGCATCGTTGATCAACAGGAGTCCCCCTAGATGTTTTTCCTACAAAAACTGCTTTATCACTAGTGCCATGTCCAAAATAAAAGGGAAAAAAGCAAAGCACTGAGCAAACCTTTTGTGTGAAGACCACCCCCCCCCACCCCACCCCAAGGCCTCTGGAAATCCATGGGAGCAGCACATGGAACAGAGCCATTATGCTGCTGCTGCTCTTTCTGCTGGGTTTTTCTAGGGCTTTTATGTCCTGCCTTATTCCCTTTTTCATTCTTGGGTTCTACCAGAAGGGGGGAACTGCGTGACAGGTTGCAGATCTGGAACTCCATCTTCTCGCTCAGTTGCAGAAAACTGTGAGGGGCAATGGTGAGGTGACAGTGACACTGCCCTGCCACCACTCGCTCTGGCAGGCTTGTAAAAGGCTGCACCTCACCAAAAGGGAACAGTAATGTATTGGTGTTAAGATTGAAACCGTGGTCGTCTAAAGGCAAAACAAAGCAAGTTTGTAAGTGAAAGGTTTTGTTATCCTACCTGGTACAGGCTGGGGGCCAAGCCTCGGGCTGGTATGTCTCAAAACTGCTATTTTCTTAAATATCAATTTAAAATAGCTATTTTCTTTTCAAACTTACTGCATTAATAACAGGGAGTAACGTAGAAGCGGAGAGCCAAAATTACACCTGTGCAAAGATAGAGTAAAAGAAGCTCTTGGCTCTTGAACTCGGAGGTGGGAAGTGCAGCGAACTTCACCGTATGCTGGGAACACACATCGTCGGCTGAAGGTGCCGCGTTAAAGCAGCAGACACCGACTCTGGTAAGGTGAGTGCTTGAATACATATTTCTCACTGGACAAATTTAAAGTGCTACAGCTTCTGGAATAACAACGCGGGCGTCTTTGAGCTAAAGAAAACATATCATAGGCAGCTTTTATTGCTTAGATAAGATACCTAATGTGATTCTTGACTGTTGTGCTGAAGAACTAAATGAAGTTGTTAGGCAGATAGTTGAGGTGCTTGTGGTTTGGTTTCGTTTTAGGAACCTGTGCCCAAACCAGGGAGTGTGTTGAATAAACATGTAAAGCCTGACAGCAGGACTAAGCTCAACAGAAACACTGTGAGGTAATGGGATGGGAAGAGCCCAGATTGGCTGCAGTTACAAAGTGCCATAAGACTGTGACCAGGTGAGATTTGTAACTCTTTATGCTTTTGGGTAAAAGTGTAAAGAAGGGCTGATGGAAAAAGCTGGAGCTGCTTTTATTTGCAGGGATTAAATTCTAGAAACAAGCGGATTACTCAGTACTACTCCCTATTAATGACAAAGTGTTGCTGTTTACAACTGTCAGTTTGGTTGTTTGGTTTCTTGATTTCAAAGCACCTGATTCTGCAATGCAGTAAAACTGTGTCCTGAGGTGTGGTTGTTTCCACTGATGCTGCATAGTGTAGTGGCAATTTGAAATACCTTACGTGGGCTGCAACAAGTCAGCCCCTTACATGAGAGATCTGTCCTGGGTGGAGGATGACAAGTGGGTATCGTGCTGGTTTAACTTCCTTTCTCAAGGGGAAGCAGAGCCAGCTACCTACAGTGCTGGGAATTCTGCTTGTGAACCTTATCTCAACATTGAAAGTGACTTTGCAGCTCTACGCAAGAGCCCGTGAAAGGTCTCAAGCCATACCTGTACTGTTTCCAGGTTGTAGTGCACCTCGTGGCCTCCACTGCCTTTTTCTCTTTAAGAAAGTTTAGGTGGCGGTGAAAGAAGGATGATCTTCAAAGCTCCTTGGAAACAGAACTGGAAATAATACACTTCTGCATGTAAGATGCTGGCTGTTGTAAAGCAAAGCTGCTGCCTCTGCTCTTCATGGAGACTGCACACCTTCCTGCTGGTCCATGGAGGCTTCCCACAGCTGTCTCCAGGACAGGTTCCTCGTGAAACCTGCTGGGTTCCTTCTGAGCAGCATTGGCCAAAATGCAGTGAGGCCGCTCAAGTGAAGGCTGATAGCGACCGCCTTACGAGCCAGCATTTTACATGAATCTCGCCGATGCTTGTCTGTCTGTGAGCTCCGCGGCGGGTCCGTGTCCGGCTTTGTCCCTGACACTAACCAGCTAAGAAGTGTGCCAGTCGAGCGATCACCAGAGGCTGCCGCTTCGCAATGGAACTCAGGAGCCTTGCGGGGATGGCCGGGGCACCAAGATCCACCTGCAGGGATTGGAAGAAAGGCCACGTGTCTGGGGGGTTGTACCTGGTTTTGAACAAAACACATTCTCCAGGCTGGAACAGCACTGGCAGTGCAAGTGTATGTCAAGCACGAAAGCAGTTTGCAGCCGAACGCTATCATCACCAGGTGGTCTGTGTCTGTGCCTTCCTGGTATTCCATAGACTTCCAAGCTCTGCCTATTTGATAATACGTTCAGCACTGCTTTGGAGTTTGAGCTTACACCGAATATTACTCATTTGGGACAGATACAGGGTTACTGAAAATGTGCATGCACATACTAAATGCCTATATACACATGATATATGCAACTTTAAATACCTATGCAATTTTAAAATTCATATTACACGTGCCATAGAAAATGCATATACTGATTACAATAATGTAACAATTATATTTTTACCCCTTAAACACCAAGTTTTTATAGATAAGTTTAAAGGACTAATTCCATTTATGTGTCAGATGAGCGTTTAAAATCAGTTGTAAGTTGTGGTATTCTGTTTAAGTACTTGGGTCCCTGCTCTTCAGGTTAGTCTATAGGAAATGGATGGCATCACTTTCTTATTCTCAACTGGAATCCTAATCTTGCCTTCTGTCCTGCAGCTATTAAGTGTGAAGAAATAATGCAGAATGTGTTTCCATGCAGTTTGAAAATGGCATAACTGGAGGACTTCTCTCTCTCCAGCAAGAAGATGCAGACCACACTGCAGTCTCTAACAGCGGGTAGAACGTGTGAGAATGCAACACAACACTAAAATCACTCGTAACCCTTTAGAAGAGAGTCTTGGTGTCAGGGGAGCAGCTATACCTGCTGGAAAAACTCTGCTTAAGCACAGTGCTAACACGGTTCTTGCTGCATTACTGATACTGTGCTGTGTGACAGAAGGAGGTAGAGATCACCTCCAAAACCTCATAGCAGGAGGATTCTGGATTTTGTTAGATACCAGCTCTTACACATTCTGGTCTGTAATGGCTTTTTGCCTTCACTGTAAGACATACAGCACAGTCTTACCTGGGCCATGTAAATAACTCTGGTGATGTCTCTTCCGTTCACGATGTCAGGCTCCAGTATCCAAGCACTTGGCAGAATCTCCCCTCTCACCACTTCTTTACCAGGGTGAGGCATGGTTGCATCATAGACAGACTGAACAGCCAGGACAGACAAGTTCTCCTGCGTGGGACAAAGTGTAAAGAAGGCAACATTTAAAAAAGATGATCCATGCAGTAAATGTTTTCCCTATTTGCTGAGACACGTATTTCTCATAGCAAGTACTCAGAAGAGCTCTTTTAATATTAAATAACATGAAATTTAAGTTGTGGGTTTTTTAATAATCCTGCCTGTCTGTAACCAGAATCTACTGTGTAACATTTCTGTTACTGCCGAACGGGGCCTGGCTGTGGGTTATCATTCATAGGAGGGTTTTATACACAATGTGCTTGTCTCACATCAGCTGGGCTTTTCTTGCTGTCATACTGCCATCTCGGGGAGTACGAGCATGTATGAGTACTTCCTTCCTTCTCTCCTTTTTCCTAGCTCCAGGAGTTTAGAGCAACTGCCCCTCTCTGCTGCAGAGAATGGTCACTTTACCTCTTTGGCTTCAACGGTAATGCAGCAGAAATCCCGGGGTTGCTTCAGGTAACACAGGGAGGTATCGGTCACTAAATACACTGTGAAAAGCCCCAAAACAGAGAAGGCAAATTAGACTTTGACAGTTGTAACTTACGATGCATATTTCATTTTGTTGGCTTAGTGCCTAAGAGCAGAGCTGTAGTTAAGATGTGTCATGAAGATGCTTTTTCAAGCCACTTAAGATGTATTTTGCCTTTTCAACCCATTGAGCTGTACTTGTGCAGTGAGATATATGATTACCAGTATCCTTACTTTGCCTTGTAAAGCTGCAGTGCCATCCTAAATGATTAAATTCTATCTCTGAACCTGAAGAACGAAGTTGCCTCTGAATTTCTTCCTGTCTGACAACCTGAGCTGAGAAAGTCCCTAACAGCAGTGGTGGGCAGCGCTCCGTGTCAATACTCACCCAGCTGAATGTGGCTGGTTACCTTCTTGTGCACGCGGGCTGTGTTGATAGTTCTGTCGTACAGGTGCCTTTTCCCAGGATCCCTCACTAGCCCCCAGACGCAAGGAAGAGGCCTTTCTATCACCCCTGCTCCCAGAAACCCGTGCCTTGTTGCCGAAGGGAAGACTTTGTAGTAAACCAGCACCTCCTTTTCTGTACACTGGTACCTGTTGGAGACAAACGACAGGCATTTGAGCCCAGGAGGCCAAGAACTTAAAAGAAGCCTGTTACAACAACCTGCTGTGAACTTACTTCCAACCAGCTGCTGCTTGGCACGTGTAGAGGTTCCTCAGGTTATGTGAGCAGGCTGCCATTACCTTCAAAAACAAATGTACAGCTCAGAGGAAGGTGTTTAAACTAGACATTGTGTTCAGCTTTTACACATCATCACTCAAACCACCTTTACCACATGGCCAGTACTCCTTCAGGGCAGTAACAGTCAGACTGATTTGGCCTGTCATGTTCTCTGCTGAAAGAAGTTTATATATAGATCTATCTATAAAAACGCCATCTGGCAGCATAAGCTTTTGTGAGAAACTGGGGGTGGGGGGATGTTGAGGGGAGCACATGTCTTCCAATGATGAGGTGATTTTACCTGCAGTGCAGACTTGGTACACTTAACTGCACCCTCACTCCTGTCACAGGCAGCCAGGCACAGCCTGCAGTGCCAGCATGCTCGGGCACTACAGGAGCCTGGCAGTGTCACCAGCTTCACTAACTCGCACCAGTCCCTCTCGAGCCGCGCTGCTGCAGCCTGGCTCGCTTTGCCCCACCGCTTGAAACTGCTTGGTCTGTCTGTACCTGACCAATAAGAAACTGTTGGCAAGAACAAGGCTTATCCCCAGCCTTTTTACCTCAGCTTCCAGGAGGAGGTACGGGAATAAGAGAAAATCAGCTTATTTACTTACCTCAGTGGTAGCATTTGCCAAGATATGTTTGGATAAATCTTGGTAGCCTTTTGTTGAAGAGGTGTTGACCGAAATCGTTAAGCCATGAGTGAACCTACAGCTGATGCTGCCAGAAGGAAGGGGTGGCTGAATTCTGCTGGCTTCTGCAGAGAATAAAAGAGCCATAGGGAAATTAAATAAAGAAAAAAAGAAACCCATCACTGCTGTGCAGCTGCAGGGACTGAAGCCCTCCACCGAACACCCAATCCACTGGACCCTGGAGGACCGATGACACCCCTTGTTTAGACAATCTTCATGCTGGTAGTTGCAACTGCAGTTACATCTCGCATCAGGTTTAACAGTTATTAGTACACATAAGCTAAGAAAATATCCTAAAAATGAACAGACAACTTCAGTCTTGAGGACAAAAATAAGAACTTGCATGTACAATCCTATACTCACTTCAGCTTTAGTGCCACCCACTCACCCCTGCCCCAGGTCCTTGGTTCAAAGCATTATATCTTCACAACCTCTCAGAACATTACAGCACCAAAAGATCCAACTCTGGAGTGACCAAAACACCATTTCCTTTTTGAGGAATTCTATGCAAGCTACTGCTTTGACAGTTTGGTTTTTTTTTCTTAATTCATGTAGCGGTAGGGACAGCCTCAGAACACCCAGAGTCAAGTTAGATTGGGATTTGTATAAATAACAAATCACTTCAGGCTTTTGGACACAACTCAAACATTAGCAGCCATGTGTTTTACTTACCAAAAGTTGAATCCTGTAGTTGCTCCAACACGTAAAGCTGACTATTTCTAACAGCTGAACGGCCTCGCGTGTCTCTTGAAGGCAAAGCATTCCCGGAAGAGACCTGGTTGAAGAAAGCAGAAGTGGGGGCTTTTGGTGTGAGCTAGGAAAAAATATGTCACATAGCAAGTGGCACACTCGTAGCGAATCTGCCTTACAAGGCTGGAAGCTTTTATTTGTCCTCAGGTAACTCCTTTGCCTTTCCCTTGGTTATGAGATGATACTTTGATGCAGGAAATAAATAAAGCAAACCAAGTGTGAGGAGCTAGCACAGGTGCTTCTCCAAAAAGGAACATCAGAGAAGGTCAATGTGTGCAGCACTGAGGGAGGCACACTGAGAATATCAGCTGCTGGTTTACCACAAGAAAAGGCTTGATGCTCCTAAAACGTTTCCCAGACAGTGGCACCAGTGACAACAGCAACACAATCGGGTGGTTTATGAGTTTAAACAAAACCTACTTGGAAGAATAAAAGCATTGCTCTCCTTGGCAATTACATGGCAATGTTCCCTCCACCTCATGTGGCCCCTCTTGTGCTCTAGTGGCACACACTTGTCCTGCTCGATGGCTGTGACCAAAGACAAACCATCTCAGAAAGAGTTTCTGTTCCTGCATCATCTCTCTGTTCCGGTCTCCCAGGCCAGATGTTTCTCACCTGTCCTTCCTGGCTGCTGAAGTGACTTGCAGCATACGTAGCAGTATTACTGCTGTTGTAACCAGATGTTGGGCCAGAGGAGAGACTGAGGCTGGAGTCTGTACATAAAGTGCTTGTACTTGCAAGAGTCTTCAACCTTGCTTCCTCCTGTAACAGGTACCACAATATTACAAACAAAAAAGCCTCACAAGACGTACCTTGTCCAGCAGCTAGTCCAGTCGGTGATAATGGCACTAAGACCAAAGAGCAACAATCTAAATTAGCCCAGTTTCTTTCAAGGAGTGTTGTCAGGACAAGAGCTGTTGCCACACAGAGAGCACTGAAGCAGACTGATTCTATAAGGCTGATTCCATAAGCCACCCAGTGAATCAACTCTGACTGTAAAACCTGGCAGCCTGGGGAATGCAGCCCCTGCCGCTACTCTTATGTACAAGAGCCCAGGCTGTCAGAGCGGTGCTAGGATGTCCTTTAAGGGAAAAAGAAGTTTAAAAAAGATCTCTCAAGTCCTGCTTGTTCTTTGCCCAGTTATTGAGTAGCCCCTGACTGAACTTGCTGGTCAAATCATAGAATCACAGAATCATAGAATATTAGGAGTTGGAAGGGACCTCAAAAGATCATCCAACCTCCTTGCCCAAGCAGGAACATTTAGACTGGATCACACAGGAACATTTCCAGATTGGTCTTGAATGTCTCCAAAGAAGGAGACTCCACAGCCTCTCTGGGCAGCCTGTTCCAGTAATCTGTCACCCTCATAGTGAAAAAGTTCCTCCTTATACTTTAACCAATGCAACTACTCAATACCAGCCAAGAAGATGAAATAAAATGACATGGTAAGAAAATACTGACAGCTTTGAGATTATTTACACTCTCAAGAGCAGTCTGAAGTTTGGGTTTCCAGCTCAGGTGAAATACATCTATGTTTGACAAGAAAAGTGTGTCAGCACTTACTCCAGTGGAGAAGCCTGAATTCAAGCTTCCTTAACGGGCTGATGTACCACATGCAGACTGAGGAGGTCTGCAGCTACAATTGAAGCCACACTGTCAGGCAGTGACAAAGGTCGCTGCAGGAAAGTACAGTCAGGAACTGGGCTGAACAGACTCGAGGTATTGTCCTTGCATCTGGGAGAAATGTGCACACATTGCACTGTGCAACATGGGCAACAAAAGGCAGTAAAAAACAGTACAGGGCAAACACGCACAGGCAGAGGACAATCTACAGAGAGAAACAGGAAAAAGAAAAAAGGTCTTTGTGTTCAAATACCTACTGAAATAAACTCTGTTTTCCTCAGTAAAACTCTTGCACAGACTGGGCAGGTGCCCCACAGGACAGCTGGGTAAGCTTGACACAACGGGAGAACATTAGGAGTGTCTTGTACATAAAGATGTGGCTTCAGGAACATGTAGTTCAGAAGCCTGAACAGTATCAGGTCAGTATTACTGAGATTTTTTAAAGCACAAGTTGGCATTGAATTCTTCATTTTTTCCTATGCTGGTGTGTGTCAAACAGGAGAACTATGTAGCCATGGAAAAGTTTATTTTAAAAAAACCCCACACTGATGTGAATAATGCATAAGAGTTTCCTCTGTGATGCTCACCTTCTGTAACTGAGAAAATATTTGCTCCCGTATCCGCCTTTTCTCTTGCTCAGCTCTCTCCCGAAGTTTGTCCCTAGCTCGTGCAATTTCAGTTTTGGTTTCCTCTCGTGCCCTCTGGTAGTCTCGAAGCAGCAGCTCAATGTCTGAAGGATGTTGAATGCTTCTTCTTTTTGGTTCTTGGACTCTGTAAGTGGGGGAAAACACACATAATTAGATGAATCAGGTCACAGAACGATCTTTCAACATGGAACAGGAAAATCTGCCAGAAAACTAATTAAACCCCACCACATTAGCATCCAAAAGTTGCTCATTGCTCACCAAATCCTAGATGGACATGACCCTCAGAAAATTATTCAGATAGCAAGTCCAGTTTTACCTCTGAGGTTAAGTTTTCTAAGTCACCTCTCCATATGATCGAAAGTTACTGCTTTGGCATGCAAACACAAAATAACTGTTGGGACAACCCCTGTATCCCACATTGCCACAGAGGAAGCAAAAGTAATTTAGGGTCTATGGTGGAGGAATGAGAAATTCTAAATGGTGAATGGTTAGATATCAGGCGGAATTTCTTTACTGAAAGGGTTGTCAGGCATTGGAACAGGCTGCCCAGGGCAGTGGTGGAGTCACCATCCCTGGAAAGGGATATAGATGAGGTGCTGAAGGACATGGACTAGAGGTGGACTAGGCATGGATAGGCTGTGGTTGGACTCAATGATCTTAAAGGTCTCTTCGAACCCAAGTGATTCTGTGATTCTATGATTCCAAGGGGCTGCAGAATGTTGTTGATATTTAAATGAAATCTAACTATTTTACATGGCTTTTAAATTAGTGAAGGAGTAAGATGATAGATGGGTCTGAGTCAAGACTGAATACTTGCCTATCCCCATATATAATGCACATACAATAAATTAGACCCTTGTTGTGGGCAGAAATAAACTAGGTGAAATATTTTAGTGAATGTTTTCTAAAAGGAGGCACATGTTTTTCCTGGAAGTTCTTTCAATCCCAAAGTTCATGTTGAGAAGAATTCCCCTACCCGAGAAGTCTCAGATCTCAGTAAGAACCATTAACGTGCACCCAGTACACGCCAGGACAAAAAAGAGCTTTCCAACACCCTACCTGGTATTTTCCACCACATCTCTTCTCAGCTGTTGCAGATATTCTCGACGCCTGCTGGGAAGATCTAGATCCCTCTGACTTGCATCCAGTGTCTGCAACAGGCTCAAATGCTTTTGAGGACTCAGACTTCGGCTTCTTTGGTACCTCTGGAGTCTTTTTTCTCTTTCCTTCCTTATAGTTTCAATAGTTCTCATGTGTCTGTCAGAGAAACATGATTAGAGCGACAAAATGCACCCTGCAAAGCTACATTTTCTGACTTGAAAAAAAAAAGTTAGCTTTGTAACATAAAATTTACAGGAATCTCATACTATCCACTCCCCTTGCAAACACCCCTTTGGCCACATGCTGACAGAGGGGCAGAAATTCTGAGAGGCCACTGCTTTTATAACAGTAACTGCTTGTAATGGCTGAGAGGAAAACTTGAGGACGGAGACTGACAGAGTTACTCCTACATATTTTAGTTACAACAGCTTCCTAAACTAAGTCCTATAATATAATTGCAAGAATCTAGGATCTTGATTTGCTCATAATTTATTCTGTATGTTTATGGGGGGGTTAATTGTTTTGCTTATTAATACAGCTGCATTCATTCACACAGGCACAAATAAGCTATACCCACAAATAGGATGCATCCATTATTTTCACATTGCAGTAAATCAGTGAAATCCATTCCCACCATCACTCTCAGAGCTGCTAGAAATTTTAAGAGTGGCGTGACACTAGGTTGGAATTACAGCAAGTCTTTTACTTTTCGTCTCAAATGCATTCTTAGCTGTATATAAAATAAGCTTAACCCTATATCTCTTCACCTATAGCTGACTCAGCATGACTAAGCGATTAAGCACCCATTACTAAATGTTACTTATGCTACACGAAGCGTATTCAGAATACTTAATGCAACAGCACTCGAAGCAACTCACCTCTCGTAAAGCTGCTGCTTCACTGGGATGGCCACCAGGTCATCTGCAGTTCCGCTCTGAAGGACCCTCAGCAGGGCATCTGTTTCCCCGATGCCATAGTTGAGCTTCGCCTCGGTCAGTTGCACAGTGAGGGGATGCTGATGCAGATCCAAGGTAATGCCGGACATGATCTGAGCGCGCTCCCTCTGCAGTCTCTCTATCTCTCTGCTCCTGCTGTCATGAAGTGGTGCTTTCCCTTCCATTTCTGTTGGCCCTGTGCTTCTGGGTTTTTCTGCTGCCTGACTTGGTAAGTCAGTCACACTGCCACCCAAGCTGAGGAACGAAGGAGGGGAGCCGCCCTTAACACCGCACCAGTTGCTAAATTTATTGTGTATGGGCAAGTCACGGAGACTGTAGCTCCGAGGCCTGTAGGGCTTTGTGAAGGCAGCGTGCCGGGGGAGGGGAATCTCAGTGTCGCATTCACTTCCAGGCGCAGAATCCCTATTGTCCTCTCGGAAGGAAGTCTGCATGTCACTCACATCAGAGGACAGGGGAGGGCAGCTGTTGTCATTCTTCCAGAAGAAATCATGAAACTGTAGAGAAGATGCTTCTGCCAGAGGTTCTGAGGGCATGCCAGCACTTGTCTTACTTGAACGAGTGGCACTGATTTTTTGATTAAAAAGTATGTCAGCACTTAGAGGTGAGTAGCTGTGAATCAAAGCGGTATCCAAATTACCGACATATTTCTCGTGCCCGATTCCAGCTGAAGAACCTTTCCCTCCCCTCGTGACATAGAGACAACGAAGCGATCGTGCCAGCGGACTGTGGTCTCCGAGATCTCCTGTTAAAATTTCCCTGTGTCCCGTCACCTCCAACGTACTGCTCGAGTGGTAGAGCCGTTTTGCACAAATGGTAGTGCGGGCATCGACCGCGAGCCTGCACTGTTCCAAGTCTTTCGAACCGCTCTCTCCTAAAAGCTCTTTGGCTGCTTTATCTGAGAAACTCCCAGACTTCCTTCTTATGCCCTTATGCCCTCTGGAAGCGCTTGATTCTCTGTCTGTTTCTGTCTGTGAAAAGTTGTCCACGTGAGCTTGCATGCCGGACTGTGGACCTGCCCTCTGCTTCCTCTGGTTGTGAAGGGGGCTCGAAGAGTTGCTTGAATATCCAATAGGTTCCCTAACAGGGCAGCCAGACTTGCTGAAAGCAGCCTGGCTGCTGGGACTAGCACTAAGCGTAAGGATGGGCGAAGAGGCCCTGTCAACCAGCAGGGTATTTTTGTAACAAAATTTTCTTTCTACTGGAACTTCCAGTTCATTGACACTTCTTTTATCCTGAGCGTAAGATGCTGAGGATTGAGAGGTGCTATTAGTAGGGCTGCTAACTACAGTGCATGAAGAACCATCTTGCCCTGAACTTAGCGAAGACGATGTGACAGATGGAGCACTGCTACTGGCAAAAGCAACGTTCTGCTGTGCATTTAGGGACATTTTTTGAAAATCCAAGATGGGAGTGGAGGTTCTGGATAAGAGAGGCAGATGCATAAAGGAGTCTTCCAAAACGCTGTCAAGACTGTCGTGGAAGTCAGGATTGCCCAGATTTCTCACCCCTGTTCCTTCTTGTGTTCTTTTTCCAAGAAAGAGTGTTTCCTTTTTCCTTTTGGGAACCACAACTACTGCATCTGCACCCACTCCTTTCCAATCAATGCTTACTGCCCTTGACTCACTTTCCATTTTTGCATCCACTTGTTTTTCTCCAGGTTTGCTTTGAAGCTCTTCCAAAATCTCAGTTTGAGTGCCTACATCTGCTGTAGTCTGAGTACAGCTATCTGATCTAGCAGCCTTTACGACCTCTTCAGTTCCTCTTTGGTTCATTTTGGTACTCTGCTCATTATCTATAATACTTTGTTGGGAGAGGTTTCCCAACAGCTCAGAAGTGTTCTGAAGAAGCTGTGACAGATGCATGGACAGATTCTGCATGCTCGTCCAAGACGAAGGCTGATGAAATACATCTCTGTTTGCTTCCTGCTTTCTTGCAGAAACATCTGTATAGCTTCTCTGATGTCTTCTTTGCCTTTTATACCTTCCTGTGGCTACTGTTTGTGTTCCCTGCTCACATGTAATCCCTGGCAGTTTTTTAGGCAGCCTTTCAGACTCAGAAGGATATAACAGTACAATTTCATCAACCTGCATCGCAGAGTTGCCGGGTGGTGCAGAAGGATTCTCAAATTCAGCGGTGTTATTTTCCAGATTAGTCTCCAGTGTTTGACTGGATAGGTTGCTATGCTGCTTGGTAGAATCACTTGAGTATGCAGACTGAAAGCCTTCACTAACAGTGTCCCATCCTTGAAGACCTTCAATGCTGCTTAAAGTGCTCGATAAAACCTTTGCTGTAGCATATGAACTGAGATGAGAATGAAAAGGAGAATTGTGGGAATTCAATCCATTGTCTACACTGGAACATCTCATCACTTTCCGATTTTCCAGGTTTAAAGGGATTTGATTGCAAGAGACATCACTTGCACTTCCAAAAACGTACTGTTTCCAACCCATCCTGCACGATCCATCTTGTTGCCATGGATGAACATATGGATTAATATCACTTGACTTAAAATGCATAGTATCTTTACTGTCTTGCAAAAGTAAATCTCTATCTGGCTGGTATCCAGCTTCTTCAACTTTCCCTTCACTACACTGAGCTACAGAACTACTCTTTGAATGGATGTTTGCTTCTGCACCCACAGAACTGAGAGCTGTGTGCAGTAAGGATGATGGAGACTGAGTAGCACAATCTTTTAAAGACTGATTGCTTTGGGTTCCTGCTGCAAAATTGTCCAAGTTTTTGGGATCACAGTTTGTAAGCTTCTTAGTCTGTGCCATTCTTTGATGAAATCTTGATTTAAATTTAACCTGTAGAAAGTTCTTCGATTCCTGCTTTGAGAAACTTTCAATTCCATGAAGATCATCTTCAGTTGGTGATGGAGGCTCTACACTCATATTTAAATCTTGTAGTGATTTAGATGCAGAATATAACAAAGGATCTGCCTTAGATGAAGATTCCAAAATACATTCTGTGTCAGAGAAGACGGCAATAGCTGGGGCTGACAGTCTGTGACTTTGCAAATAAGGTCTCTGTTCACTTTGTTTACAGCTCCTTGTATTGCGTGTAGTAGAGTATGACCGTCTGCTCCTGAACTTCATCAATTTGGATTCTTGGGGAGGCAAATCATGGCTTTCTGGTAAGAACTTTACAGAGGTACTTTCACTGTTTCTTACAGAAAACTTTTGTCTTTCTGATTTCAGAGTCTTATTCCTCATTACAGCATCTCCTGTTGTTGAGGAGTTGTCTGCACCAGCATGGGTATCAATGCTTGAACCTGTTTTATTTCTGCACAGTAAAATCTCTTCCCCATCACCTGCACTCGTTCTATCTGGCACCCACTCAACCTGGCCACCTGAGGGCACATACTGACACTCATCTTGCTCATGTGTGGGGGTTTGTTTAAAACCCAAGACAGTGCGGTAGAGCTGCCTGGAATCAGTGCTTCTGCTGTATGTGGGACATGTTGGACTACCTGGATTGCAGGTGTGTTCAGCATCCACATCAATATCTCCTGGATACAGACTTTCCAACACTGTAACTTCTGAGCCTGTTAATTCATTTGCAGAATTTGAGAATACTTTAGTTTGCTTTTCAACAGGTTCTCTGCTTAATGTTCTTCTGTGCTCTGTCTTCACTGCACAATGTCCAGCCTCAGTATTTGAATGCAGTTCTTCCTCACTTCTGTTAAGTGTTTTTCTCATTTGTGTGTCGTTAACAAGAACTGCCTTTCCAGGATCCCAAAAAGATAATGATGGTAATAAAAACGAATTATCATTTAGGACTCTCTCGACGTGTTCTGTGCAAGCTTCTCGTGGTGGAACTTTACCCCAGTGGTGTTGATCAACTTTTAGATCATTGTCAAATTTCTTATGATTCTTTCCATATACAGGTTTCTCACCTACATCTGAATTTTTATATGAAGTAGACTCCGTGTCTGATACTGGACAATGCCTGTTTTCTTTTGCAAGAGAAAGTAAAATACTTCCTGAAGCACGTATCGGCTCATCAAATACCACAGCTTTGTCAGACTGAGTGTCTTGTATTTGCAAAGCATCAAAGGGAGAACGGATATTTGTGTGTGAAATATCGTATAAGCCAGTTTCCCCATGGCCTGTATCTGCAGTTGATGAAGATCCTGAGAATGGCGTTAAGGATGGGCGATTGACACTTGTAAATTCTTGGGGAAAACCTTCTTTTGCAGAGCATACATCTGCAGAACTGGGGGGCACTCGCTCGTCTTCACACAAGTCCTCTAGCTGACTAAGTATTAGAGATTTGGTGCTGTCAGGTAAACAAGAAGTGTGAAAAGCACTGAAGTTCTTGGAGCTTTGAAATGGTGTATCAGTTGGAGTGTCTTCTGCAAAGCAGGATGAAACTTCTTCACTGCTAGCCTGCTCTTGGTTCTGAAAGGTAAGAGAGCCCAATCCTGGCACAGTCGCACTAGAAGTGTTGCTGCAGTGTTCTGAGTACTCGTGAACTTTATTTTCTTTTATGTCATTACAATTCTGGAAAGAACCTTGAATTATTTTCACTTTTTGAGCTGTTCCTGCAACTTTTTCAAGGAGTTTATTATTCCAAGCAGATGCTTTTTGAGAAACATCAGAAAAAGTTACAGGTGCACTTGAATCAGCTGACTCACTTTCGAAATATTTTGTTTCTTCAGAAGGAACAGCATTGCTTTTACCTTTGTCTCCATTTCCGTCAAGCAAACCATCTGCAGATGTTGCTGCACAATTCAGAAGACCAAGAGAACATTCAGAAGTTCCTGGGTTCCTATAATAACTTAGAAACTCTTTACTATAATGTGGATATTCCCATGGAGACTTGTTCAGGCCTTCTGAAAGTGCTGAAGTGTTCTCAGAAACAGTGCTGCCTGTGTGGTCTGCACAGAACTTTCCAGAAGTCTCATGTCCCTGGTTATCTCTGGGCTTATGCCAATATCCAGCTCTACTAGAAATCTCTGCATTTTCGTTTTTCCTGTTTGATGTAGTATAGCTACTGCTTGGAATTTTCTCCTCATCAAGCTGTGATGAACTCCCTGAGTGAAGTACTTTCTGAGCTGTGTTAAAGTTGTGAAACATTTTTTGTGAAGAGTTTTCTAGTAAAGAATGCATTTTTTCCACTCCTGTGTCTTCCATCACTTCTTTCTCTGAAGCATCAAGCAGGTCTGATTTACCCAAGAGAACAGAATCAGGCACAGCTGTACCCTTTTCCTCTTGCACTGTATCGCCTATAGAATTCAGGCAGTCTTTCAATAGTTTATTAATTGTTAAATCCACACGGTGTTCTTCACGAGCATTAACATCCTGATTCATATCTTCAGAAGACTCGAATTTTTCCAAGGAGTTTACTTTGGCCACTTGCTGAAGTACAACAGTTCCAGACTCAGGACTACCTGTACTGTAGGGAGTGGAAGAGCTGTTCTCATTGACAAGCTTCCCGAATATGGCAGGGTCGGGTGCGCTGTTAAACACAATGGTTTCTTCCTCCTGCCTGTCCTGTGTGGTCCTTGTTTGCAGCAAAGCTACATTCTCACTTTCCATCTTGTCAGAAAGATATTTGCCTTCTCCCATTTTGTTGACAGGTGTAACAGAGACCTCATGCTCCATTAAAGTTTCGTAGTAAGGCAGAACAGCTCCAGTTCCAAGATTGCTGTTAGATGGTTTTGTATGGCCTTTGAATGCAGTGGGAACATCTTGAACAAGATGTGAATCATCACTTACTCCAAGATATACAAGGTGACTTACAGGCTGGCATGGGGAGTCTTTTTGTGAAGCTTCTTGGCTTTTTTCAGCAGACTTCAGTGCTGTTGGTGGATTTTGCTGCTTGCTGATATCTTCATTATTTCTAGAAAAGCTGGTAGACATCCACTGGCTTTCTCTTAAGATTTCATTTAATCTTATTTCACCATGTGTCATTTGGAAGCTGCCTTTGTTTTCAGGGAATAGCTCATGCAGGTTTTGTAAAACAATCAGTTCTACCTCCTCTGTGTTTGCTGTAAACACCTCATCCTCTTTGTCTGTTTTGCCCATTTGCTCTTTCTCCTTCTCAACTCTGGAGCCTACTGGATTCAATTCACAAACATCAGGCCTTTTTCTAATGATACTTGGACTCAAGTTTTCAGGAATTCCATGCTCAGGATATCGCACAGAGCAGCTCATATACGTATGGCTATCCTCTTTCCTCAATTCATGGTCAATTCTATACTGGTCAACAGCAGTACTATTGTCAGCCAAACATTCATATGCATTGATATCTTTCATGACTGCATCTCTTGTGTCTGTAACAGAGTACCCTGAACCACCACCTTCACTCATTTCAGTAGGATCATGGCATCTTGAATCATCTTCTAACAGTATATTCTGCTCTAGTCCTGAAGCTGTCAGGTATCTTTCAGGGATTTTAAATTGATTGAAAATTTCCTCTTTGTCATCTCCATCACAATATATCTGATGTAGAGCTGGAGACTCTTCAGTACATGAAACATTTTCATCTCTGTGTATGGCTTCTTGCTTTGTAATAATCAGACCCTCAATGTTGGTCACGATAATTTGTTCTTCACTCCCAGTCACTTCACATTCATTAACCTTGTCTTCCTGGGCCAAACAGTTTGGTACACAATGTTCAGTTAAAGTGCTAGAATTTACTTGTTCATTTTCAGATTCTGCTAAAATATTTCCTTGCCTACTTGTGATAAGCACCGTTGCAGCTAGGTCCTTTGTAGTAAGCACATTTTCTATTGTTCTGTTCATCTGTAAAAGCCCCTCACATGCCTCAAGGAAGCCTGAAGCATTCTGAGTGTGGGAACACACAGCTGAAGGAGTGGTTTTGGAAGCAACCAAAAACTCTGGAGAATAAGTTCCTATTTCTATGTTCTTGCTTTTTTCTTCTTGGCACAAGCTGCTTATTTCAAGTTGGCTGGCAGGACACACGAGTGCTTTTGATTCCTGAGTGTGTTGTGCTCCAGCACTAGCTACCCACAGTTTGTCTTTCTCCACCTCTTCATCTGTCAGGCACAGATTTGTATAAAGCTCACACTGAATTTTGCAAGTGTCAGTATCAGTAAGTTCCTTTGGATTCTGAGACAGACTAATGCCTTTAAAATCCTCTCCACTCCTGTCTTCAGTTACACTTTGGACTTTGACTACTGGGTAGTCAAGTAAACTTTCACTCTCTCTGGGTTCATTTTGCAATGCATGTTTTTCCAAGTCGACTGCACTATTGATTAATTTTGTTAACTCTTCATCAGTGTTTGCTTTTGTATTCTGATAAGGACCCATGATTTCTTCTGGATTGATTTCTTGGTTTCTGAAAAACTTTGATTCTTTATTTATATACGGACTCTCCTCTTGAGAAAGAGTAGCTGTTGTATTTGTGCTGTATTCTGTTCTTTCTGACTCTGAGTTTACAGCATCTTCAACAAAAAAGACGTCCTCTGTGCAACCACTTTCAAAAAAGGCTTCTTTCTCTTCTGATTCAAGTGAAGATTTACTCTGCGCTTCTTTTTCCAAGACAATGGTTGCATCAACTTCCACAGAAATGTCAGCTATCTCCGTGCTGGTTTTCTGCCCTGTTGAAGAACACGTTGAGCAAAGGCAGCCAGAATGTGCACCAGAACAATATCCTGTGTCACTGACTTCCACAGTAAGATCAGATGTAGTACTGCAATCCCCTTTCACTATTGTGACATGCTCCAATAGTTTATCACAATTTTCAGTCTCAGATGCACTTTGGAAAAGAACAGCTTTTGTTGAAGCTTTGTAAAATATGCTTGAATTGGATTCTGGGAGAAAACCATTAATACTCTCAGAAATAGCAGCAGGGAAGGATGCTGTGTCCTTCCCATTTACATTTACCATGAGATAACTTGATTCATTTACCACTAAGTTTTCATATTTGCATGAAAATTCTTTCTGAACTACAGCCTGAGAATTCAAGACATTGTGTTCTTTGCTGTCACTACTTTCTTCTCTCACCTTATCAATGCATAATGGAGAATTTTCTGATATTTGTTGGGATAAGCAACTCGCCTGACTGTCTGCAAGAGCACATTCATGGGAATAATTTTCTGAAGCAGGTTTGCTTTTGAATTCATAATGAACTGGTGAAGACAAGTCTTCATCATTTGGTTCATATTCTTCATTATCTGTGAAAGAAGGCACCTCTGCCAAGCTATCTGTGCTTGTTTCCATACAGATAATCTCTTTTTGAGACATCTCTATTGGCGTTGCAGATTGGTCATAACTTGCACTGTGAGCAACAACTAAAGGATTACACTGGTATGTTGTCTTTTGAGACGAGCAATCTGTCTCTGTTGTTGTTTCTTCTGCAGATATTTGCTCATAATCTGTTTCTTGCATTGTTTCCAAATTATTCTCCCCAGATCTGAGGAGACCTACTGTAATAATAGTTGACTCTTCTCCCTGTTCAGCCAATGTCTGAAGCTCATAACTGCTTACTAGGGAGCAGTTCTTACTTGATAAGTCACTGAGAAAGAAACCTTCATCACAACATGTTGGTATTTCCCTTCTTGGAAAAAGCTGCCTGTGGTTTCCAAATTGGACTTCTTTTACTGCACATGTCTGTGCTGAGGTCATATTATGAGCAAGTCCTGGAGAAGATTGAGCAGCAGATGCCCTTCTGCTGCCTGAATCTCTCATACTTGATTTTGCCATCAAGTTGCTGTAGTCAGCATCGAGGTCATCTTCTTCAAAAGTTTTTAAGAAATCATCTTCTAAACCTGTATCTACACAGCCATTTCTCTGCTCCAAAATGTGCATAGGCAATGCAAAAACACAAGGTATTTTTTTCTGATTGTGATCTTTTGGCAGCTCTGGATGAGTTGAGGGAAGAGAATCCTCCTCTTTCCCAGGTACCAGTGACAAGCAGTCTGCAGTGGAGGTGCTTTCTGAACAGCTGAATGTTTGTAAGCTTTCAGTGGTAGTTCTAGAAGCAGATAATTTATTCAGTTGTTCTTGTCCAGGATGATTTGACCTTGAATGTTCATAATAATCATGCTTTGCTGAAATAGGAACAAAAGGGGAACTTGGTCCTACTGAGCTAACAAACGAGGACATTACATCTTGAGATTCCAAGGAAGAATTTTCACTAGAGTTTGTCCATCCCTTAAGAATCTTATTTAATGATCCACTCTCAGGAACTCTGCTTGCAGCTGTTGTTTCAGGTAAAGGTACTTCTGATGCGTCAGAGGAGAAAACCGTGTTTGTTTCATTTATACGATGTGATAAACGAGTAATGCTGCGTATCTGCTTAGAGCCAGAAACAAAAGAAACTTCAGCAGCTGACTGCTTTAGATCATCTTTCTTTAGCCAAACCTCTGGTTTGCTCAAAGAGCACAGATGACCTTCCTGGAATTCCAAATTTTCATGGGAAGAAGGTACTGTTATTCTGGGGCTGCTGATATCAGCCCTTGAGTCATGGGAAGACCAAGCATTAGTAACAAGCAAAGGATTTCCACTTGCGTAATACAGTCTTCTATTAAGAGACCTTTCTTGTTCTGCAAAGGAGACTTTTGTTCCCTTCAGCAGCTGCTTGTAAGCATTACTAGAAGCAGGCTGTGGTTTAGTGTCCAAATAAAAGGAACTACTCAGCTTGAGATCGTAAGTTGTGTCTTCTGTATCTCTGTCGCTGGACTTGGACTCGTGGTCTCCCTCAGACTGTATGGTTGGCGATCTAGGAATTTGTAACTTCCAAAAGATTTCTGCAGGCACTTCATCAGATGAATCAGATTTGGATTCTTCTACCAAATCTTCTGCTGGCATCTCTTCTCCATCAGCTAAGCTGTCCAGGGAAAAGCTTCTTTCAGGTTTTCCCAGTCTCCTACAAGTTGTCACCAAAGATGAAATATGGTAATCGGTTCTGCTTTTGTACAGCTTAGCTGGCTCGTGATGGGCCTTTGACTTGTGAAATCGGCTTTTATTTTGCTTTTTGGCTTTATTTTCCTTTTCTACCAGAGAGTCCTGTGACATTTGACTGTCATCACTCTCAGAATCTTCTGGGTTGGCAGGACATTTATTTCTGTCAAAATCTTCTTGTTTCAGTTTCTCTGTGAAAGTTTTTGCATAAGCACAGGAGAGAGAATCTACAGAATAGGAACTGTCAGTATCAGAAACCTCATTTTCATCATCCTCTTGCCAGTTCCCCAGCACATCTGTGGTGGTTACAGACACTCCAGCAGTTAGCATCTCAGCACTGTGCCACTTTTTTTCAACATAAGAGAGTGGTGCCTGCGTGTTCACCTTCGTGAGATTTCCTACCGATGTTGCCACCATCAGAGATTCTTGCTGTTCCACCGATGATTTCTCATGACTCGGCAAGCCTGAGTTTGGCGCTCTCTTCCAGTTCTTGGCTGTTTGTTTTAGATGTGCTGATGTTGGGTTGCCATACAGCGTTTTCTTAATTTCTTTAGAAACTTTTTCTGGAGAAGACCTGTGGCCTTTCCTATTGATATCCATTCTAGTCTTTTTATTGGATACCTGAGCTCGATTTTCTTCTAGATTGCTACTTGCAGGCTGACTTAAATATCCTAGCACCTTTGTTTTTGTCATTCTTGTTCCTGTAATAAAGGTTTCCGGCTCACCTTTCTCCTTAAAGAAATCAGGAGAGGAGTCTTCAGAGGTCTTGTTATGAGATCCAGCTTGACCTTTGTTGTCATCCAACTTTTCAATTTTTTGATCCTTTTCACTGACATGAGCCATGACAACTGTATCATTAGAGACTTTTTCTGCTCCTTTATTTCCAAATGAAGATGTCTTTTGTTTTTCAGTTAGCTGCCTCTGGACTGAAAAGGAGATCCCTTTTTCCACATTAAGGTTATCACTCCTAGAAACATCTTTACTTCTATAGAGATATTCTACAGATGACAACCTCTCAGTTGGACTGCCTTCACAGCATTGATCAATATTTGATGAGGTAGGTAACTTTGAAATAGTCTCCCTCTTCAACAAACAGCTGTGGAAATAAAGAAGAAATACAGCCCAATCCTTGCTTGAATAATGTACTTAACAACACCTCAAAATCAGTAATCTCTTAGAATCATTAAGGGCAGAAAAGACCTCCAAGATCACATAGCCCAACCATCCCCTACCACCCATATTACTTACTAAACTATGTCTCTAAGTACCCCATCCAACCTCTTGTAGTAAAGAGTAATGACACATGAAGCAACAAACTTGCCATTCAAAAGCAAATTCTAGACAAGAATAAAATAAATAATAAAAAAAATTCTGTCAGTAGCCCTAAAGTCCCATAGTTGTGCTGAAACACATTCTGCAACACAAAGGAGCACCTTAATGGTATGAGGTATAGCTTGGTATTTAGGCTCTGTAGGCTCAAGTAACTGCCCAATATAGTTAAAAATAAAGAATGGTTCTAAGTCACAGAAATCCACTTCACAAAATTTAGCTATTTCCTGCCTCCATGACCATGGTGCAGTAGACACTTGAGCACCCCAACTTTTTAGCATTGAGTTGAGACTTTTATTTAGCCTGAGAAAGGCTGGTCAACTTAGAAGTCCAATACAGTATTACCCCAATGATACAAATATTCTGAGGAGTTTGACCTTAATCAAGAAAAAATGATGCAGAAATTAGTATTTACCAACAATGTGAACAAGGTAAGAACAAGAATTAAGTCAGTTCTGGAACAAATTCTCAAAGGTAGAAAGTGCAGAAAGGCTTGAGAGAGGAATGTAAAAACCGGTGAGACAGACCACGTCAAAGGGCTAAGCAGAGGATGCACGGCACAAATTTGTGGAAGCAGGACATTCAGCTGCTCTTTGACATACAATATAGTAAGTTCACTGATATTGCAAGCTTTGAAGTTGTTTCAATACATTGAAAAGCATTCTGGCTTACAGTTGGTTGCTGAAAATACCTAGAATTTAAATTATTTTTGAAAGTGCAGAGGAATTGGAAGAGGTTAACTTACCTGGGTACCCAGGGCAGATGTGGATTAGAGAGTGAATGCTCCGTGTGCTGCAAGGAACTTGAACCCAGTGACTTCCCTCTCTTTTGCAACTGGTGATCCGGAGAGGACTGTACAGCAATATTTTCATTTAGGACTTGGGATTGTTTCACACACTCTTCACTGAGCCAGCAGCTAGCTTCCAGCTGCCTCAGGTTTTCCTTGGCTTCCAGTAACTTCTGCTTCTTCACTATCCTTTCCAGCTGGAATTTGACTTTTTTCCTTCTTATGTTTCTTTCTGCTTTTTTTAAGGAGTACCTTTGCAACAGCTCCAGCTGCACCAGTCTCTTCTTGTTCTGCTGTAGCAGAGAAGGGCAGATTTCCAGGCCAATGGTACTCTGCACCTCTGCCTCTGCACACAGCGTAGGCTCTGTCTGCACCGCAAACTCCCTCTGCTGTTGCTGAAGGGCAGCCAGTCGTTTATTCTCATTTATAAGCCACTGCTGGTCTGTAAATGAAACAATGATTGAAAGAAAGTAAAAAAAGAGTAGGAACAATACCCTTAGCTACTATCTTGTTTGTTAATCAGCCTTCAGAGCTCATTTCAGAACATACTTTCTCTGCACATAAAGCAGAGTCTTGACAAAGCATTTAGAGAAAAATGGTACTGCTGTACTTCATTGATAACTGAAAGCCCCTCTGCTGGGATAAGGACTCGGGTAACCACTGCAAGATATAAACAGGTGCATGGGTAATACAGCTAAGGAGATTGGGGGATAAGACCTTGTCTGTAAGCAAAAAGTGTAACACATTTCAATTTCTCAAAGATTACACTCAAACACCACCTCAATTTTGCTGTTAAGATATAATGGAAGCATTAACAGGCCTGAGTTCAAATCTGTACACTTTTCAGACAGAAGGTATATATTTACAGCAGCAAAGTATGACCTCATTTGCTTTTTACTGTGAAATATGCTACTATTTCTGCTTTAATTACTCTATGTGAACTTTATATGTCTTAGGGAATGAGAGTATGTGCACTGAGAACAGAGTTAAGGAAATGAGAAAAGAAGATGTACAGAGCTAAACAGAGCCTCTGTGTTAATGCAGAAAACAGAATTTCATGCAAATGCTAACAAGCCTTTGGCTAATAAATTTCTACATTTAGAGTAAAAATCCAAGCACTTCTGCAATTTTTAAATGTTACTGACTTCTCATCACAGCATTTGAGTGTTTTACAACTATTCTAAACCAAACATTTCCCTTTGTGCCTTTTGACTGAACCAACAAAAAACACCTGCAAGCTACTTTCACTTACCTAGGCATGCTTAAATTGGGGGAGCCCAGAATCATGCTAAAGGAGCTTTGTCCTGCTCACCATTATCAGCAGCGAGTTCAGTATGTCTGCATGTTAAGTCTCTCTATGCCCTAGTTGGGGTGTGCCTCAGTTGTGGGGGCAGCTACCACCCCCATTCTTCTAGTAAAAGATTTTTTTCCCAATATCTAGTCAAAAACTCTTCTGGCACAGCTGATGCTATTTTCTCTCATCCTATTGCTAGTTACTTGTGGGAAGAGTCCAATTCTCATCTCACTACAACCAGTTGCAGAGAGCAATAAGGTCTCTCCTCAGTCTCCTCTTCTCCAGACCAAACAAACCCAGTTCCCTCAGGCACTCCTTGTAAGGCTTCTTCTCCAGACCCTTCACCAGCTTGATGAGAATCAATATCATCATCATGAGGAGGCTTGCTAACATCACAGAATCACAGAATTGTAGGGGTTGGAAAGGACCTCAAGAGATCATGGAGTCCAACCTCCCTGCCCAAGCAGGTTCCCTAGAGCAGATCACACAGGAATGTGTCCAGGTTGGTCTTGAATGTCTCCAGAGAAGGAGACTCCACAACCCCCCTGGGCAGCCTGTTCCAGTGCTCTGTCACCCTCAATGTGAAGAAATTCTTTCACATACTGGTGCAGAACTTCCTGTGCTCCAACTTGTGCCCATGATGAGAATCATTTGAATACACTGATGTTTGTAGTTATTGCTAAGTTGTTACACAAAGTCAAGGATTTTTCAGTTTCTTATGCCCTGCCAGGTACACAAGAAGCTGGGAAAGCACAGCCAGGACAGCTGGGCCAGACTGGCCAAAGCAATATTCACAAATATCATGCTCTGGATGTCATGCTCCAGATGTCTCTAATGTCATGCCCTGGATATAACTGGGGAAGCCAGCTGGGAGTCAGGATTGCTGCTTGGAAACAGAGTAGGCATCAAGTTGTTTAGTTTTCCTTTTGTGTGTGGTATTGGCAAGCAACTACATTAGCGCATCACTTGATTTTTTTATTATTATTATTATTCTCTTTGTTATCCTATTAAACTGCCTTTGTCCTCAACCCACAGGGTTTTTTCCATTCTCTTCCCCATCTCCTTGGGGAAAAGCTACATGAATGAGCAGCTGCATGCTGCTTAGTTACCGACAGGGGTTAGACCATGTAATTTTTTAGGAACTAAGAGGCATTAAGTTTGATGTAATGAATGAGGGCTACCAGAGGTCTACAACTGGGTTTTAAGAGGGGAATTTTGGGCTGTGGAAGCATGCAAGAAATCATTAGTGCACAGGAGTTGTTTGTCAACATCACCTGCCTGGTAACTAGTGACCTGGTTAAACATACTACATTAGTGAGCCCTACCACAATGAGCCTCCCATCATCTTAGCAGCTCCACACAAAGTACATGCACAAAAGTAGACATTCTAAGACTATGGTTACTCTGTGGACTAAAAGGGAAGCATATTAGTAGTTATTTTAGTTAATTTTTCATAATTTTTTTTAACTTTCATATATGAAGCTTTTTTCTCAACTCCATTTCCAGATCTGTTCTCTTTAGCATGTTTCTATCAAGCAGACTATTTGGCTGATAAAAGTTTCCCTGCAACAGAGCTGCAAGCTCTGATATGCTAATAAATCTCTGCTCACAAACTTGCCTCTGTCAGGAGCTGAAACACAGCGGACACAAAAAAGTAGAGAACTTTGGAGGGTTGCCAAGTGAAGAATAGTATTTGGATAGCAAACCTACTTGCCTAAGCTTCACATCAACACAGCAAAACCAGCAGAACTAGATGGAAGCAGAGCCATGAAATAGAGATATTTTGGGGGAACTGTCCTGAATCTTTATTTTATATATATATATATATACACACACAGAGCCAAAGTCCATTTCTGCTACACCACTCATCACAATTTCGTTTAAATCTCTTCATTGTGGCTGGCATAATTGAGATAGAAAACTGCATCAATTTGGATCTGAGAAGCTTCCAAAAATTTTCTTCTTCCAGGAACCAATAGAAGGTTTTTCCAAGTGGGATCATTGCCTTTGACACAGGCATACTTTGCTTATCAAGAAACCTGTATCAGATCATTCAATAGAAGACAAACTAGAGAGCACTATAACTACCTAATTTCAGTGGTCAAAAATGTTTCAAGGATTAAAATGTTCCCAAATCGTTCTATAAACTCATTAAAAATCCAGCCCTAACAAGACCTGCATCTTATTTTTAATTTTAATTTATTACCCTTCAGTTTCTATCACTGAATTGCTTCATTCTTCAAACCATAAAAGAGTGGGTGCTCCCCTCTTGAAAGCTTATAGTAGGAACTACCACAGTGATCTCAGTTTCAGTCTCCCAGAACAACTTGTTGGATGAAGCACAGGTATGTCAGAAAAACTTAACACACACCAGCAGACTCATCCTACATTGCAATATGGCAGACTGCACTATGGATATAAGCACAGCAAAGCTGCAAGGAGGCAGGATGGGGATCAGCTTGAGGTATGGGAGGCTCAGTGCCACAGGGGAGCAGCATGCTGGTGTCATCTCTCCCAGCAATGACCTGCAGAGCTAATTAAACTGTGCGCTTTAGTCCTGCTAATGCTTTAATTGGTCTGAAGGGAAATGCAATTATAAAAGAAAACTAGTAATAAGCCAAAAGTTCCAAACATAATATAAAGCATAATTAGGACAAAAACATCAAGAGGATGAAAGAATGCAGTAAAAAGGCAGATACCTACTTTCTTGGATCTGCTGGTTGATTCGTGCTTGGTCATTTTCTAGTTCCCTCTCTGCTTTGATCTGTCCTCTCAGAATCTGCTGTTTCAAATCCTCAACATAGAGCTGCTGCCTTTGAATTTGTTTTCTGTGGAAAGCTTCCTGGTCTCTCAGCTTCTGCTTGTACTCTTCATGCACAGCATCTATTTCTCTGCCGTCAGAAATATTGACAGTGAATTTAAACCAGAAGTGAATACCAAACATTCATAACAAGTCATCTTACTACAGACAGACAAAATTCAAAATATCATTTTGTTCAATTAGGGTGCATTATGACAAAAACTCATGATGGTAAAGTAGCTGTGTATATACACACATCACAGGCTACACTCCTGTATCATAAATGCCAGCCAACGTGAAAGCTCCTGTGGTGAAGCAGAAAATATTATCATGTGAAAAGAATTTTTTTTAATGCCATCACTTTTCATTTTGCTGTAGATCTTCCAAAAATGAAATTGGGGTGAGAGTAGATAGTATTTACATATTATAAAATCTTACAACCACTGTACAGAATATTTGTCACCTAGGTACTTGAAAATGCTTTACAGAATGACAAACATTTGTCTCTCTTTTCAGATCAAAAATATCCAATCTAGAAAGGATTACAGGCATTGTTTGGATTAACACTGACAGCCTCTAGCAGTACCAATGAAAGAACCTGATCACCCAATTCTCTGTTAGATGCAACAACTATATTAGGCTTCTATATTTGGAGCAGAATTGCCATTAGAAAAAGTGACTAACCTGTGAAAAACTGCCTTACAGTCTTCTCCAAGAAGTTTGGTTCCTGTGTGCCAGTATTTTACACATGCACACACATACAGAGTAATAATCAAAATAGTATCTATTCTTAGCATGTTCCACAATAATATTCTAAATACTTTAAGTCTTTGAAAGGAGTATCATAGAATTATAGATTGATTAGAATTGGAAGGGACTCCCAGAGGTCATCTAGTCCAACGCCCCTGCAAGAAGCAGGGACACCCCCAACTAGATCAGGTTGTTCAGGGCCTCATCCAACCCGGCCTTGAACGTCTCCAGAGATGGGGCAACCTGTTCCAGTGCTCCACCACTCTTACAGTAAAGAACTTTTTTCTAATATCCAATCTAAATCTCCCTCTATTTGAAAACCATTACCCCTTGTCCTGTCACAACAGGCCCTACTGAACAGCCTCTCCCCATCGTTCCTGTAGGCCCCCTTGAGGTACTGGAAGACCGCTATAAGGTCTCCCTGGTAGAATATATATTCTACCTGTCCATCTTATTATCAGAAATTCTTAATGTTAAAGTTTTATATAAAGGTGATATGTCATCTTTACCTGTTTTGTTTCCAAACACCACTTTATATAACCTCAGAAAATTAAAGGTTTAAGTCTTGAAAAAATATATTAATATATTTTACTAATAAAGTAAATGATGTATTCATTATAATGATTTATTATTATAGTTTTAAAGATATCTAAGTTATCAAACTCCAAAGATTCCCTGAAGTTCAGAAGAAAACAAAAATATCAAAGGGAATGCTTTGAAAACACCATGCTGTTTGTAAAGTCATTACCGATACAAGGTCACCTGTATGAAAAGAACATTTGGCCTTTGCTACACAGGAATTAATTTGACATGTCTAATTAGAACTGAAAGGATGTGTTCAAAGCAACCACTTCTACAGCAACAATTTTGATTCTGTGAGCTAGATTAGCAGACAAAACAGATGAGACAACTAAGCAGCCAAAGTCTACAAATATCCTAGAGTACATTAAACATACATTTCACTTTCTTAAGAAGCCTTACTACATAAAAGCCTCAAGATTCAGAATAATTTACAATGTTACTGCAACCCTCTTTCACTGACCTGAGGAAAACTGAATTCAGTTTGGTTTTAATGTTTACATACATGCAATGCTGTTGAGATAACTGAAAAGGAACATCTTCTGTTCAGTTGTCTGGCTCGATGCAAGTAGAGTGCAAACTTTGCTACTGCCATCTGCTAAATGGTTTCTGTTTGTTTGGGACCCACAAGAACAAATTATAACAACAGGCAGCTCCAAGATATATTTGTCCTTGGCTTGACTACAAAGATGGCAACAATCTGTGATTTGTAATTTTTTCCTCTCAGATAAGCTTTAATTGATCCTCAGGAAATAGGAGTGGGATGCTGCATTTCTCATTCAGCTGAAGTAGGCTTGAATTGATACTTCACTGCAGCACTGAAATGCTCATATGGCCATTACAAATCTCCAGCTGTTCAGGTATTTGTAATGTCACCAACTATTGTGAGACAAACTCAGAGGTTAAAGTTAGACTGGTTAACTAAAGAAGAATCCATTTTGAACATAGTATTAAATCTGAAGGATCTCATTTAGGAAAAGCTCCTGTGGTTTCAGTGGTAACTCTGAGGGAGGTTTTCGCTGAAGGTGGCTTCCTGGTCGTCTTCCATATTTTCCAAGGTAAACGTAATGAAGCAGCCATATACTCTGAAGGTTAAAACACCGACTTAAGACAAAACCTCCCTGAGATCTTGAAGCAGTTATATCACCTCTATGCTTTCACTGTTTTGGCTGCAAGGTCTTCAAGGCAAGGACTGCTGTGGGGTCCCTCTGCATTAATCCTAACAGAGTCTTGATGTCAGCAGAAGCCACGTCTTGCAGGTATGTTAAAACTACTTAACTGTAATAACAATTGTAAATGTTAAAAGCATACCCTGATGATGGGATAGTCTTTTTAACTTGTTTTACTAATAGAAAAAGAAAAAAAAAAAAAAGCTCTGATTCTTATGGTGCTATAAAAGTTGAAAAATGTGACCCGGGGCAAGCCACTTAGACTGAGACATGTGGAAGAAGGAAAGTACACTCATCTAAGTGTACTTTCTCTAATGTATCTAACACTTACTCTAATGTATCTAACATTATCAAATACCAGAAAGTCAGGTGTCAGAAGAGCTGATTTCTCTTCATTTATCATTATCAGCACCATTCTGTATGAGATGAGCAAACTGAGTTAATCACTGCCAACAGGGATGAAAAGCAGAGAATTATAGTAAAACAGTAGAAAAAGAGTTCTTGTTCTGTAACTGTTTACTAAAACTAGATAAAATAAAATTCCTCCTACAAAATGTCTCACATTCTTCCTAAACATGACTTTTAGATCTCAGCCATCCTTTCCATAAAATCACTCAGTTCAAACTGTTTACAAATTGCAACCAAGAACATTTAAGCATATGAGACAACTCAGTGTTGCATTTCTACCCAAAAGCTCACGATGCTTGCAGAGGTGGTTAGGTAACATCTGTTTACCACTGGGAAAGGGTCATAAGCTCTTCACAACATACTTTCCAACAACGCTGAAACCACCCACCGCCTCTCCCCCCATATATTATTAAATTATGAGAGAATAAGGAATGCAAAAAATGCAGATGGAAGAGTGGTGTTCGCTGTTCTCAGCGGCACTAGCATATTCCCTCATGTGTGTTAATGGCTTTGTGCTGAGCTAACATGAAACTGTCAGATCCTTTCCAACAGGCGTGTGTGTCTGCACACAGAGCAGAATGTGATGCAGGCCAAACTGGTGGTATTAATCACAGCTCTGTACTATGACTACACCACAAAAAGGCAGAGTACAGCAGCATACCCATACTTCACCCTAAACATTGGAAAAACAAGCGTGGCAGAGCAACCACTACAGTGTTATTACTGCTCTTGTTTTGGTCACGTAGCCACCTGGTACAGTTCTAAGGTTAAAGTTCCTGTACTAAAATACTGTTCTTGTATACAAATTGCAGTTCTGCTGCTATTTCAGTGCCTCTTTGCTTCATATCTAAATTTTAACAGTACAAGACAAAAAACGACAGGTTTTTGTATCCAGCCCTATCTATGCAGGACAGCATAGATAGGGCTGGATACAGAGACTGAACATTAAACATCTCTTTAGGAAGTTGCTTCTTCAAAATGGTTTTCTGAAGCGGAACAAAGACATAATGAAAATTCATGCAGAGACACTTACATAATACAGGTACACCAGAAGACGTTTTTCCTCTGGCTGTGAGAGCAAAATGACTGACTGGTTTGGTATACAGATCTCTCTCCCTGTCTCACAAAATCTGCTGAAACCAACAGCATGAAGGAAGAATGCTCTCTTTTCACCTCTGAACATTCTATGTCACATTAACACACTCAGCTGTTTTGTAGAAATATCATGACAAAGTAAACTAAAAAATGAGGTGACAATGGTCCAGAAAGAAAACAACAGCTACACACACACTTCACAGCTAAAAGAATTTAAAGAACAATCACTTTGTGTAATACATGTTAGAATGAGTGAACTAAAATATCAATCCTGTTAATGTCAGAACTTAACCATATTCTGTAATAGGTAGATGATATTACTAATTTATTTCATCTAAAGCATCTTTAATCAGATGTAATGTTAAGTTTAGACTTCAAATACAGGAATACTATGAGCTAGAGGAATAAATAAAATGCAGACCAATTTCTCCTATCGCTTCTACTCCTGTCTTCCTACATAAGCAACGTACACTCAATACAGTTCTAGCAGGAAATAACCTCAAGGCAAACATCAGACAAACAGCCTAATTTCAGTAGGTACCAAGATACATAAAACTGTAGTTTCACAGAACCAGCATATTTTGTCATGCAGAATATTTTAAAAAAGTAATTAAAAAAATCAACCCTGCATAGAATTTCATTAGAGCATGCAGATTTCTAGGTGTACCAAATGCAGCAAGAAGTGTCAACAGTAACCTCTCTTCCAACCTTTAAAAATAACAAGTACAATTACATCAGAAAGACACTAATCTTAAACTAGTCACAAATTACTGAGAAAATGTTCACATTATACCCATGCTGCTGGATTGATTTTCCATCTCCTCTTTCTCTTCACAAAGTTTGCATGACGCATGCTAAATGAACCATCTGTAAATCCACATTTTTTCCAGCCTGTTTTGTCGTCAGCTCTCTGGGATCCTATTGTGCAATACTCCTCCCCTCTTCCCCAAACACTTCTATTGCTGATGCAGAGGCTGGCGGCTGCTACAGCATAATGCAGTTTTCAGTAACTATGGCAGCGCTAGCTCTGTGGTGAGGCTGAATGCCTGCTGCAACAAAATCTTAAGGCTCAAATAGAGAAACTCAAGTGAAAATAACCACACTTGCTAAAAGCTGAAATTTACTGTTTTTCACAAAGAACATCAATCAAGTTAGCAGACCTTCTGTCTGCCTAGTGTTTGAGTCCCGTTTTTCCTTTACTAATGATTTTTTTCCAGTGGAAGAAGAGTTAATAGCAAAGCAGAAAAAAAAAGATGTTGGCGAGGCACTTTGGACCCTTGTAAATCCTAGCAATGGGAGCAATCACAAGTCAGGGTTACAAGCCTGATCTGCATCCACCCCACTCTATCCTCCCCCTCCACCCGTGTCCAATCCAGGGCCCTTCCCGCAGGGCCTCAGAGCATCACACAGCAGCAAGAACCACACAGCTGCATGGGATCGTAGCTCTTCTTCAAACCTCTCCCTCCTCCTCCCTAAAGCAAGGGGAAGAGCAATGAAGGAGACACAAAGACCTTGTGTATCACCTCCTCCAGCCTCCCAAATGCTCTTGCACAATTCAAAGCCAAAGCTGGGGGCTGGCAGGCAGGAGGAGGGAACCAGCAATCAGTCAAAACAGCCAGTGGAGTCAGAAACCTTTAGAAACAAGTGACTTTTGGAAATGTACACACAGAGTAATCCCCTTCACAGAACTTACCATCAGGTGAAATATCGTTTGGATTTCCTATTAGCTGCTTTGCTTAAAGAAGCAGCACACCTATGATTTTTTTTTTCCCCTTTCCTTGCAAAACCTCACTTTCTTCTTGGCTTAAGCCCCCAAAACAAGAGTAAGGCAATGACTTAATGAAGGCACCTCTTTAAATACACTTCTAAACCAGACCTCTTTTTTGGCAAGGAGTCACAGGTACAAGACACAGCCACACACTCCAGCAAAGGTCAGTGCTGCCTTGCTAAATTCCAGTTTAGATGGGACTACAATCTATCACAGGTTTTCCCCTTAGGATTTCAGTTATCTACAGAATCAGCTAGTTCCCCTGCTAACCCACTACAAGTGCTTCTGCTGTAAGCTGTGGAGTTGCTTTAACTGACACACACAATCCATCTCCCCAAAACTAAATATTTGAGAGATGCAAAAGACTTCTATTTCAGTTCAGAATTTCACATGTTCTTACAAGATGATTTCACACACACACAGTGTGTGTGTGAAATTAAGAATGTTGGTATTTTCAAGGAAAGAGAGTTTCAACTTGTTCCGAGCCGCTAACATTAATCCAAAGTACTGCTATGCCACTGGACTCTAATGGAACCACTAACTCCTGTGTTTGTTTTTTTCAAACCAACAAGAGAACAAAATCAGGGTTTATACTTATATGTGGTATGGTAATACGCATATAAGTATACGCATATACGCATATAATAAAACAGGACTAAGAACTTCATTATCTGCTTATCTGAGGTGATGCTACCATACGATGACAGACACCTGTCACAAGCCTTCTGTGTGTTTTGTGTCTTCTGGCTGACAAGAAACATCAGCAGTTTGAAGTACTGGGGCTCTTCTGAGTGGGGTGTACAAGCAAGCAGCCAGGCAAGAGTACAATCAATCACACCCCTTTTCAATAAAGGCTTCATGACTAAAGTTTTAATATTTGGGTGCAATGGTAGAATTTTTTTTTCTAATTTCTCAAAAGGTTTTAACATAGAATTAGAGGTTGAACTGACAACTCAACCCATGTAAATCTGATAAAAATATCATACTGACAAGATTGGAGATAAAACCGCAAACAATCATTACCACAACACATATGTTCATATGTTCTGAAATTAAAAAAAAAAAAAAATCTCGAAGAAAGCAATGTACCATCCGTTCCTGATTAAAAAGTACTTAAACCTCTGGAAGCCAAACAATTTCTGAACTATTTTTGTGTGCAACTGCTGTGTTTCTTTTCATGAATGAACCATGTTCCATGCTCGAACTTCTTTTCTGGACTCTTCCATAAAGCCATTTTCTTCTCACCAGAAGAGAAAACAAATTGTCCAAGGAATTTTCAATATACTAATGAGTACTCACTGTACCTAGTACTAATATAATATTTAGTATATTTAGGATTCTCATATATAGTAAGTTGGTGGAAGCTTCTGCACAAAGACCACTGTAGTAGTCATGGCTTTATAATACAGGTTACACATGCTACAACAGGTCAAACCATTTGCACAAGACTAAGTATGAGGAAAGAACATGTCACAGACCCTTGCCTGTAACTCAGCAGTGTGTACAGATTCTTGTTTTAATATGATAAAATCAAATTAAAGCTTGAAGCCTAGTTTGCAACTCTTCTGGAGGAAATCAACGTAACAAAAGAGAAAGAAAAAATGCTAGAGGGGACAAAAAAATTCATCATGACTTAGACACATTAATATTCTTACCTTAGTTCAGAAGAGCATTTGTTTCCTCTACAGCTTCTACATTTTTGACTGTAAATGTAAAAATAGGAAATCATAAAGGTGTTCAAAAAGAAAACTCCACTGAAGCCTATTATACACAAAGATGATACTGCAATTTTCAATGGAGGAAGACTCTAAGATGACGATTGCTAGCGACTCCAAGAGCATGAGGTGAGACAGGGGAGAGGGAGAAACACACACACAGAGCTTGCCTTGTTCTTACTCTTTGCTCTGAGTAACCCTTTCTAACAGAGTCAGGACATTGCACTAGGTGAACTGCTTACTGCTGAGCAAATAAGCATTCCCTGTAGTCCACTTACTCCTGCACTGCTGTTTGCGAAGTAGCTCAGACACACCTTTCAGTACCTGACAGTGAATCTTCTTCACAAAAGCTCAACACTTGAGAGACCACATGTATCTCAGTTTATCCTCATATTAGAGATCTTAGGCTAGATGCCTCAATTGTAACCTCCTTCCATAAGCAGAACTACTTGTCTGGACAGAACACAAACTTACAGATTACTGTAAAGGAAGGCTGAGTTAATCAATTCAGTTTACTTTTGCCAAAAAAACTATGCAAGTGGAAAAGAAGATCGTTGGATTATATAGGGTGAAAAGATGACTAATATTAGGCATAATTGCTATCTTATTCCTGTAAGAGAAGGACATTAATAAAAATCAAGTGATTGCAATACCACGGTGCTTTTAATTTTCACTGAAGTAACCATTTGAAACTCTCTAAGTAAGTATTAGGGTAATGTTAAGCAATGTAATATGCACAGTCACGTCCAAGTGATTAGAAATTGATCAACACAAGCAAATCTGCTACTTAAACACAGTCTGAAAAAAATCAATCAATTAGAAGTGTTCTTCAGTTTTGTCAGGATAAAAGGAGGAAAACGAAGTGCAGTTCTGTGCTAGTGTTCACAATGCTTCAGGATTTCTGCAGGTTCTTCTAGGACCATCAGCAAATTTCTGTGATCAAAAGCTCTACCTCTGATTTTTATAGCCATGTAAAGAGCAACCTGCTATCTACTTTTTAAGGTCATTAGACAAACCTTCATTTTAAAATACTTTTAAAATTTTTACAAAGAAAAAAATCAGAGTGGTGATGTGTAAAATAAAATAACATTTTGTGTAGAAATGTACCACTGCAGCAAATGAAAAGCAAATGCAGAGATTAGATACATTAAGGAGAACATGCAGAAGGATGAAGAACTGTTCAAAACAGATAGCATTTTATACTCATAGAAAAACCAAGATGAGACATTCCCTCTTGAAAGGGATAAAAGATTCACAGTATGTTCACCATACCCAAAACACTCCAGCAAGAAGGAGAAGTATCAACATATATGAATGACAAGATGGGTGTTTCTTGCTTTGAACAGGTCAACTGAATGTCCCAGGCTGAGAAGAATTTTAAAAAAGGAACGAACCAAATTATATTTAATACTGTGATCTTCTGTTTTCTATGTTATGAACTGAAACACGGGAGATACATCCATTAATTTTCCTGATGCATATTAATTGTAATAATTAAATGGTAATAATTATCTTGGCTATATCATATTTAGAAAAGACCATTCTGTGCACCAAAGTAAGAATATTGTAAAAATTCTAGATTAGCTCATAAATCAAAACAGCTATAATGCAGATGTGCAAGTGAACTGAATTAAGGCTGACAGTCTCATCTGAGACATTTACTTGAATATGCATCAATATTCAGTGTGCATCAGTAAGTAATTTTTCAGGTTTGTTGCTTGGATATCATAACACTGTATATTAGTCAGTTATACAATGCAGTTTCTCAGACACTTTTGTTGGATCATTCGAAAACACAAAGGGACCTATTCTATAAACAACTTCATTTTGTTTGAACCAAATCCTAGTTTGAGATGTTATCCCAGATGAGAAATTGTTTGTTTGAAACTTACTTGTTAAGAGAAGAAAGGATATTTTGGGGGAAATGGGTGCAACTTCCATCCAAGTTGAGCCAGTCCAAAGCTCCACAGCTCAGAATGGGCGGAGTTTCACTAATCTACAAAACACACAGCATAAGAACAGGAGGAAAAAATATCACAACCACCCAGAAACTTCCAAATTATCAGTAATACTGCCATTTCTAACTACTGACCTCTGCATAATACCTCCCAGGTGAATTTATAATCTCACTTACACTTATGCTTAGTCTTTGATAATTTGTCAAATTGCTAAGTCTTTGTTACCAAGCACAGGTCTTCTTGTAGCTCTGATTTAATGTACTGCATGCTTCATTAATCAAGAAATTAAGAATGAAAACAAATGGATGTTATTTTCCCTTATCTCAGCTACAGAATTGAGTATAAAAGGACAGTCAAGCAGTACAAAGTATAAAACAGTACTAAATGACGATCCAGTTTAAAAGGTAGATTCCTGCCAATATTAGTAATGGTTACATCCTAAACCAGAATACTTACATTCTTTAAATTTATATAGCAGTCATTTTAAGAATTTTTTTGAAACATTATTAAACTAGTCGTAGTTGGTCCCTGAGATTAACACACCGTGAAATATTTTATCTGTTTCTGAAGTATGTAAAAGTTAAGTGCTTTCAGAGTCAACAATACTCAAGCACTTAAACCCATAATTTTCAGTTTCTTCTAGTATACCTCATTCACAATGATGAAATGACGGAGAAAGAAGATAATTCAGAAATTTGTCAAATGTGGAAAGGTTCTTAACTGGTCTTTTCTCTGCGGCAATTCACCTTTATGTTTCAGTCCTACTGTGTCATGACTAGAAATAGGGAACACTAAATTATTCAAAGGATCTGCATCATCTTTTGCTAAGCACATCTGAAAGAAGCACTCGTGTCCTCTCACAAGAGGTTCAGTGTCATTACAGACCATTAGATGGAGGAAATGAAGCATATGAATACGATGACGAGAAGAAACATTATATCAGGCTTGCTTTTAAGAGGGAAAATAATTAGGAAAATCAATTAAGAATTAGGAGAGAAAAATACAGTTTTAGAACTTACTGATCTTCTTTGTCTTAGGATAGCAGCTTCTGCTGGATGATTGAATCTAAACTTATGAGACTTGCCAAGGACAACAAGGGCCCCTGTGAACAAAAATTATTAGAAATCTGCAGAGATAATAGTAATCAAACAGTTGGTCCCTAAAATGTTAGGCGTTTCTGAACTCCAGGATACAGACTACAGCACCTGCAAATGACTACAGAATAGTATGGTAAAAAGAAATTCTGACCAACAGCTTTCTGACCATCACAGAGTAGAGAATAATTTTAAAACTTTGTCACTATGGAACAGCTGAATTATCATTATGTAATGACAGCATCCAAGAAAACTAATCTTGGAGATTTCTGCAAACTAAACCTAACGGTAAATTCCCTGTTTACATAAAGGCCAGCATGACTTCATACCAAAAACATAACCAATCCACTGCTGGAAAACGGTTTTTACTAGGGTTTTTTCTTTTACCTTTTAAAGAATCCAGATCACTGCAAATTCACAGAAACTGGATTGTATTTTTCATTTTAAACAACCTGAAAATATGGAAGCCTGATCCATTTAATCTGAGCATGTTCACCGTAGCCTATGAATCATTGGTTAGTACCACCTACCCCCAATGAAAAAGCTGAAAGTAATTTCAGCCACATTCCATAATGACCCACCAGTGGTCAGTTGCCTCTCCGCTATCAGTGCCTCTGAGTACAGGTCTTCCTTTTTCAGAAGGCTACAGATGCCAAAGCGATCTTAATATTGTCACCCACGTCTTAATTTTACTGTTGTGTGGCACTTAATTTATTTGTCCTAGTCTGGAAGCTCCAGCTGTGGGTCAAAACTGGTGCTAGTCAGCAGTAGGAGACTGAGAAATGTATTTCTTAGGTCTGTGAATTCCATAAATCCTTGTCTCTAAACTCAAGAGGTGCGTTAATTGCAATGCAGCATTCACTGAAAAAGCAAGCCTTACCTTGTGACAGACGACATGATCCACTGACTTCACATCCATTCACGGTACAGTGTGCTCCCTGAACTGGTCGCAGTGTCACAACCCCACAGTGGTTGTCTATCATACAATGATCCCTTTCAATCCACCGACCCTGCAAAACTACAATTCATATGCTTGTTTTATTACATCTGTTGAAGTTGTTGGGTTTGCACTACTTTCCTCAGAATGAAGTACCACTCACTGTTTTAGACTATGAATGTATACCTCATACTTCAGAGAACTGTTACATCAGAACAAGGAGACTAAACTGTCACCTTTAACTACCAGCCAAGTACCCAATCGCAGAAAAAAAATTACTTGATTTTAAATAGTGAGCTTGCTCTTTTAAAGTATTTCTGGTTCTGGAAAACTATATACTACTTACTGATTTGTGAACTGATGTGCAAATTCTTCTTTTGTGCTGAATTTTCTTGTTGCTATTATGGCACATATTTATAATTTACTAACCTACTGGCAAAAAATAACTAAACTTAACAGAATTTAGCAGAACTAACCAAAGCTGAGATTGCACAAAGTTTCATATTTTATTATAAAGTTTTAACTCTCTATCAATAACTTCTCGCTTTTGAGATTGTATAAATTAAGAACAGAAATTAAATAAAAAATACTCTGAATCAGTTCGATTTTATATCTAAAACACCCTACCCAAGTATAGTCGAAAAGCTTTTTTAACATCTCGTGATCACTTGCACCACTAGTTTAGGACAGAATATACCAAGAGTTGGTATTTTTAAACTCTAGAGTAGCATTTCACAAGTGGGAAGAAAATTCTGAAGAGATCTCAATTAGGTCAAGACCACTGACTTTTTGACCTTTAAACAAACAAACAAACAAAAAAAACCCTGAAAGTTTTTAATCAACTTAAACTCTTCTACTTAATTTCTATAAAGCAAGCTGGCAAAGAGAAACATTACCTAGCTATTATACATGACACATTTAAACCTTGTGGTTTGCCCTGACCATATAATAAAATAATTTGAAGTATCATGCCCTTACCAATGTCTTGATCTTGGTCGGAATCGTTTCTTCCAATTTTGGTTGTTCCTTCCTAAAATAAGAACTAATTTAAAACCTGGTTTCTGAAAGAGGATTAGATAATAACGAAAAGAGCTTTGCTATAGCTTCTTAGCAAATACTGAAATTAATCACCTCTGCAGGACATAACTGTTTAGAGCAAACTCTATCCACTACATCATAATACTTCAGGTTGCTGTCCCCTACAGCAATGCAATTGCTTCTTATCCTACAGCTATTTCAGCTTCTCCTATCACAACTCCAGTAGTTAAGTAAGCCTCAATGAATTTTCAGACTATGCTTGAGACAAATATTTTGAATATGAAGACAGTTTGTGATGCTTTGAACTTCTACAGTGAGACTTGTTGGCAGAAATTTGATAATACTTTTTATAAACATCCATGCAGGAATAAAGAAGTTGCAAAATGATTATTCAGTTAACTAGTCTTTTCAGGTATAGAAGTAACAGAATTCCTGTTTTATAAAGGAACTTTATCATAGATTAATTCTTCAAGCTATATAGTAACAGAGAACTTTTTTCTGGAATTTAAATGGCATTTCTAAAAAGTTCTCTTGGTGATTCTGGCATATGGGCAAGCTCACAAAACTGAAGATTCAAAAACATCAAAGAAAAAAGAACTGCCTAAGAACAAAAGTCTCCAGAACAAGCAGATTCAAAACACATTATAAGCCAATAATGGAAGGGACACATTATTCTTGTGCTATAGTGGAAATATTAATAAAACAGAGTAATTTAACCCATATTATGAGAAAATAAATAAATAAGTAAATAAATGCAATTATTTTACCACCTCTCTAGTATGTTCCATTATGAGTTCTTCCTTTTTCCTTAGGAAAACAAAGCAGGATCATTTCCCAACTCAGAAGAGACACTAATTTTTACTATGATAATCTGATTAGTGAATGTGGTCTAAAATTACTTAAGTGGCAACTCTTTCAGTCATATTAAAATTAATTATTGTCATTAAACTACTTGATACTACTTATATTCTAATTAGAATAAATTGAATATGCTTTCTGCTCCAAGTATATGATATTCTATATTTAAAGGTCAAGCCATATGTAGTAATTGGAAGCCTGAAGACTGGGAAAACTCAAGTTTTACTGTAAAATGATGTTGTTCCAGGTAATTACAGGTAAACCATAGTGGCTTTGATCAGTCAAGTGAAAGGGAATGATTATGATTCATCTTGTCACAGAGTTCAGCTATCTAAACCAACTAACAGAGCCCTCTGCTACAAGCTCTGCTGAGACTCCCTTGCTGAGGAAGCTGATCTCTAGATAATGGCCAGTGTTCCTGCATTGGTGTAACTATAAAGTTACATGTCAGCTTAACATTCAGTGGACTCAACCACAAAATATCCACCAGACTTGGCCACAACTTACAAAAAAGTTACATATGGCCTTTGACTGTCTCACACAATCAAGCGAGTTAGCAACATATCTTTTATACAGAGAAGTGAAACAACTCCTAGAAGACCTCTTCATTTATCTTCTTGACTAAGCAAAGAAATAGCTACTGCAATTCCAAAAGAAACTTTTTTTTTTCTCCCCAGTATGCTACAACAGCTCTCTGTTAATACAATTTTTTGAGTTTTGGGAGTATTCCAACTTCCATAAAAGTGTGAAGTGTACCTTTTTCTAATGTAATATAAACCCCATATTTTTAAGATATGCAAAAAGTCAGTTAAATTATTGGGAGAACATAAATTTATGTTCATGAAAGCCAGAAAGAGAACAGAACTTAAGAAAGCAAGCTTCTTTAAGCATAGGAACAGCATTGATTAGTTCAGTTAAACTATGTAATATCATACTAAGACAATGTTTATTCTACATGATCTGAAACGTAATGTATATATGTTGAAGCCCTAAAATGTAAGGAACCGTCAATGGTTTACCTTCGTGCTGTTCAGACGAAGGTAATAAGACACCAGAGTCTAAAAGATGCAAAGCACAAAGAAAAGAAAAGGCAGCATCTAGGAGCAAAGAAAGAGGGGACAAAGATGTTAGTGTGACAGACATTAATGACTTCAGAATGTGACCCTTCAAACTAGGTTTCTGTATTAAAATTAGTATCTTTAAATTAATTCAGAAGTTGTCAAAATTAGTATGTGAAAATATTTGCTGTTTGCAAAGTGGCAACATTTTTAATGCGATGTTTTAAGTAGTAGCAATCACTTTTAAAAAATATTTAATGTTAATGTAGGACTGAGCAGTTTAAGTTGCATGTTCATCAGCACTGCATATTATAGCTTGGTTCCTACTTATTACTTGGCATAATTTCCTTGTGCTGGCATGAGAAAGATTAGTAAGGTTTCTCTTTCAACACGATAAAGAACAGCATAATTTTGGTTTCAAATATTTGTTGTGGTTTTTTTCACATGAAAAGAAAAATCCTGCATCCCTAATCTATATTAATTAGCATAAAACCTTTGTTAGCAGACACCAGGTTTTCAACCCTTTTTAAGACATTTTTTGCTAATAAGTGTATGTCCACGGAGATGCCCATCCATAATGTCTCATGGGCTGTGACCTTTACTATTTGATAGCTGCTGTAATGCTACCTTTACCACTGTTTCCAAAGAAAGTGTTTTCAAATTCAAGGGAAGAAAAGGCAAGTGACAATATCTCACCCTGAGATGATAGAGCACCACTCCTGTGCTGAGGATATCATCATCCACGGCCATTAGATGAGGCAAACAAGAATCTATTGTTACTCCAGCTTTTTCTTTGTTGATGTCCACACTGTATTCTTCCATGATCGCTTTTCTGTCTGTCCACTTACTTGTCCAGTCTTTGGTCAATTGCTCAATCTTAAAGAACAGGACAGGAAACTTTCACTTACTGAGCAGGTTAATTTTTCTCACAGATAAATTTATTTGGAATGAACAACATTTTTTTTCCAGTTGCTAGCTGCAAAATTTTCACCAGCTACAACACAGCTGTATTTCTAATTACAGTACATTTTGTTGGCAGCAAAAAAAAAAAAAGGATAAAGACTCTTCTATCACCATGTAGTAAAACGGCAGGTTTAATGTATTGAAGACTCATTCCCAAAATGTCAGAACAATATATGGTCACGTTAACTAGTTATTTTGCTTGCCTTTAAGCAAAACTTAAAATTAAGATCTCCAAAATCTTTGCACATCACTAGTTATCAAGTAATTTGATGACTGCACAATAATTTCCTTTGAATAAATTGGTGGAGTTTGTCTAAGAAAAGAGACGCTGTGTGCAATGAATTACTGTGATATCTTGAGACAGCTTTCAAACAAGGAGTAGATTGTGCAGGCTTAGTGATATGCAATGGTCAGTAGCCCATCAAGGAAATCAGATTTTCATCACATACTGGTAGAGAGCACCCAACATGCATTAAGGATGTCAGTTTCCTGCACATTCAGAACACAGATGAAAAGATTAGGACAAAAACATTTTCACTGTGGTTTCATAGCTATGGCAATGACATCTTCCTTGGGCCAGAGCAACAGAAGAGAGTTATGACATCTTACACACACCTTCATTTCATTCTGAAGAACCAACTCAGTCAGATTTCCATCCTTGTCATCACTCCAAGAAGGACTGGAATTCCTCTGTACAAAAAACAACCACCAAATTCTACATATTAGTTTCCTGATTCTCCAGGATTTCAAGCTGAAGTCAGGAGAAGGAAAGACAAATTACACAGACATTTAATGCCTACTTGCTGCATCTAGTTTACACCTCTAGCTACCGCATGCAAATTTTTGTGAAGAACCTGTGAAAGAGCACTAACAGAAAGATATTCTGCATAAATAAATTCTGGACTGTAGTTCCAGTCTCTCCCAGCAAAACATTCCCTCCATGACATGGAAAAACAAGACACTGTTATCATTTGGAAGGAGAAAAAGACAAAGTGTATCAGCTGGATTGTGAGTGCTCACAGGTGTTCACTACTTTGTGGCATAGAGTGTACAGGTGGGGCCAAATCTCCAGAATAGTTTTAATAACTTTATTGGAGAAGAGGATTGTAACAATTTGTCCGAGAATTTATATCAATAATTAATATTTTATACTGTCCTGATGATTCCATATAACTACAAATAAAACATTTCTATTTCATAGTATTTCTGGACAACAAAGCCATTCAACTCCATGAAATACACACAAATAAATCCTTTCTAGTTATAGTCTATACCCCAGGATTATCAATATAATGTCAGAAAAAAATGAGAAATTACAGAAATTTACTGAGCCTTACAAGCATCATGAAATCATTCAAAGAATAGTTTAATTTTCCTCCATGTTTGTTACAACAAACGTGTAAAGATAAACCCATCAGCTACCTGAAGTACCACTAGAACTCCAGTTGGTAAGTATTCCCACATACCAGTTCAAAGCTCATCAGCATAGTTTTCAGCCTGTCGATTTCTTCTCGCAGTTCTCTGATCAGTTTTACATTTGCATCCTGAAACATTGAGACACAGATGCTGTAAAAAGAATTCTTTAAGAAATCCTAGCTAAAGAACTAAATACAGAGGTGTACAGAGAACCAGGAGGAGAGGAAAACAGGCACACTCACAGCAATACTCCTGGCCTATTATGTCTATTTTCTCCTGGAATGTTCTGCCTAAAGATGGGAATCACCTGCCTAAAGGCAGGTGATTCCCATCTTAGATAGTTTCTCTTTTCCTATAAACTTTGTTCCATCTGTTTTCTGAACAGACCTACCATAGTATTTGTTGCCATCATAACAATAACTGGATATATCTCCACTTTTATAGATTTACCTTCAAAATAGTCCCAGCAGGTCAGGAAAATGCTGTTATTAATGTGATGAGGAGGAGAAAATCAGACTAGAGAAGCCAGAACACCATCAATCATTGTATTAAAAGCCCTTGCAGCTGATACACAAAAAGTTTCCTTCCAGCTTGCGTGGAGGTATTTCAGAATTTCAGAGGTATTTCACACTGAATTTCAGAATAAGCACAGGCAGTTTCTGGAAACCAGAAGTCAAGACTCAACTTTCTCTGGGCTAGCAGTGACACTTTGTCTCAGGTCAGTTCTCAGTGAGTGGAAGAATACAGTTAGCTGAAGGAACACAGCTAAGCATCCAGCATGGGCTATATGCAAGAAAGCGATGGGCACATACCTTGGCAGGCTGAGAGGCTGAACTTAACAAGAGGCTAACCCAGAAGGACCATGTTTACTTGCACATGGCCTGTCAGAGTGTTGGGAACTGCTACTGCCACAACCAAACATGTTATTACTGCCACTAGTTATGTCTAAAAACTAGCTATAGGCATAGATAATATGGATGAAAATTGTTTAGGAAACCTTGGATTAGATGGGTTTCTTTCTGATCAGGATTTAACAGCATCGTTAGAAAAGTAAATGAATGAAATATATCTCTAAGATTCTATCCTTTTATCTGTGGATAAAATCTTGATACACCCAGGTCAAATCACAAAAGAACATTACTGAAGTTGTGAAGTCAACTTCTATAAGATTAAGAAATGCTGGAATCAAGACTTTTTTTGACACCTTAATTCAGTCACCTTAAATGAATACACTGGTTCAGTCCTCAAGTTACCTGATCACTGTAGGACGGCAGCCACACTTAAGATGCCGGGTGAAGAACGCTCAGTTAAAGAGCAGCAACTCAAGAGTTTTGTACTTCTAGCATGTGTGATCATAGGCCTTGATTATTATGCACTATATGAATATTGCTGTGCAGACAGGCAGAATGATTAATTTCCCCATGTATTATTTTTATACTATTTCTTATCATTATAGTGTCTAAAACCTCCCTATTAATCTGTTTTAACAGCATGCCTTTGGATGGCAGAGTTTATGGTTTTCACATTTGATAAATGTGGATGCAGGGCAAGGGTGGAAAATACAGATAAGCACATGCGGAAAATTGCTTTAAACACCTGGGCTACCATTGAACAAGAATACTGTAAGAGGGGCAGTGAAAGAATCCAGTCCACAAAGGCAGCATCACTCTCCACTTTATGTCCTTGACATGTGCAGCCTGTGAAGGACCCCTGAAAAACTGAACAGGTGAATCTGTGATACAGTCAGAGTTCATACCTGGAATGGGCCTATTTTGTGCAATGAATGAAGCTGGGGTTCAGAAGCAAAAACTGTCCCCATGTATTTAAATGCTTCATCATTTTGTGTACTGAAAAGAATGCAAATTGAGACTACGTAGGCAATCTTAGGCCTGGCATATTAACTTTTGAATTCTTGACTTTGCAACTTTAACAGAGTTCACTTAACATGGAGAAAGGTCACAAGGGTTATGCACTTATAGTAACAGGTTGAATAGTAACAAACAATCCTTACAGATATGGATTTTTATAACATATATAGTTACCCTATGTCTTTATCCTAAATATTAGCAAAGAGGAGGAGGGTTGAAACTCAAATGACATAGATGAAGAATGTAAAATAGGTGTGAAATTCTAAATGGTTTAAGCTGAAGGGTATGAAGGACATTATTTCTGAAATATCCAAGCTCTTATTTAGTTATTACCACGAAAAGAAGATATACTAATTTTATCCAAAGAAGAGATACAATTAATAAACCTTAAATAATACACACACCAAAAAGGAACAAGAATGAAATGCAGAACTCAGACCTCACCTCATTCACCCTGGGCTTGTTAATAATATTTTTGGCACTTGAAGCATATCTCAAAGTACTCATGGTCTCGTTGTAACTAGAGCTAGCAGGAGAAATAGCTACAAGCAGAAAACAAATAGAAAAGAAAAACTACTTTAAAAAGTAATCAATTTAATCCATCACTTTTCAAGCAGGTGATTTTTTTTTAGTCTTGTTCCTTTAAAAACCAAAACTAAAATTATCCTTAGAGATTCAATTAAGCACACAGAGAATGTCTTCTAAAGATTGTACTTACAAATTAATAAATCACTTTAAATCAACACTAAGACCTTGGAAAATTTCTTAAGCTCAACTTCATGCACAGTCAGCCTGCCTTGTCATTTCCTTGAGCATCCTATAAAGTATTTATGAGAATCTGTCCTTGTAAAGATTACAAGTGATATAGCTGTCTTCTCACTACAGTAGAGATGTATTTTAAGGGGGTAGTGCAGTGCAAAATATTAACAATGAATGGAAACAAAAACTCACTGGCAATCATAATGGTCTTGGAATTGCCCCCCAGACTGTCCTTCAGAAGCCAGGTGAGAATGGAGTCACGGTAGGGGATATAAGCTGGTCGTCTGGTTCCACTGATACTGCCTGTAGAAGGACTGTCCACATGACTGCTCTCCACTTCACTTGTTATGCTGTTTATGCTCTGGCAGCTGCTGAACATCTGTGAATTTTGTGCTGAAGGAGAAATACCATAGAGCTCAGGAAAGGGGTTATCTTTTTCTGTCATGGCTATTTAATTTTCTTAGATGTCATTACAGTTTATGAAGTTACCACACAGCTGTTCTGTTCTGCTTTTTGTTGTAAATACAAAGCTTAAGACACAGCACATTGTGACTGAGTCCTATGCTTTTAATACTACCTTTCAATATAAAGAACTACTGTGCTTACCTAAAGTGGAGATGACAATTCCAAGTGTAACTAATGACTTGTTGATATTGGCACCTTCGGTAACTCTATCTTTACAGTAACTGGGATCAGCTCTTTCACTGCATCACACAAGCATGGAAAAGACAGTGCAAAGTAAGTAAAAATGCTTAATTGTTAACATACAATCAATATGAAAATATTATGTATTTTCCTGACATACCAGAAAGTAGAAATTCCAAGTTTTTCAATTAAAAAAACCTTATGATTTTAATACTTTACATTGCACTCTGGTTCAGATAGTTCAAACAACCATACTTTGGCCCAAACTATTAAAGACCTATGAATACTTAAATTCAAACCTGAACTAGGCGACCCAATCTTAGTGGTTCTGAGTTAAAATAACAATATACATTTCACAACTCTGCCAGGGTAGAATGGCTCAGCGCAAAAGTCTGTATACCCCCTCAAAACTCCTTTCTCTGCTGAGACATACAATGCGATTATAGGGAATGAAAGGTATTATCCAACTGTTCTATAAATCTTCAGCACGACTTTCATCTTTCTGTTCTCTGTCACATCCAGTGTAACCACATGTTCCCCAGTGTAACCACATGTTCCTCACTGAAACACATAGCTAAGATCAGAAACTTAGGAATGCTTGGAATATGAGCAACATAAGTAGTGAGATATAATTATTTTCTCCTGCCCATGCTAGGCAGCCATAGGAATTAATTCCCTTTTCTCCTCGCTCTCTTCAACTTCAGATTTGGTAATTCCACCAATAGTTACTCAAAAAATGTCTTAAGAATATGGGATTGAATAGAATTACCCTAAATGTATGCAACATCACAGTAGTGGACCTGAGGACCCAGGAATTCCCTTCCCCAATGAAATCCAATGCCCAAAACAGAACAACAGATTACAGAGACAGTAAATATTAGCTTGGTAATCCTTGTTACTGTATACAGAAGTTGGATATATTTCTAGTTTAATGAAGTTTTAAAACATTAAATTTCATCTTTTAAGGCAGTACTACCAGCATCTTCACAGTAAGTTACTTTTCTGCCCCTCAATATATTATTACCTGCCTGCAAGGTCCACTAAGTTGATCTTGCTTGCAATTTCAGATGGGAGATTGTTCTCCAATATAGCCTGAAGAGAAAAATATAAATGAGGAAGATTATTCTCTTAATTAATGAAAATAAAAGTGCTCTTTTTTTTGAAATGGAGTTGTATATATAACTGCCTCACTGCCTGCCTTTGTGAACCTGACCCACTGACTATGTTCAAACCATTAACGCAACAGCTTTCTCACCCGACAGAGAAACTATGCTCTTGTGCTAATTTCCTCTTGAAAAAAAACTTTACTGCCTAGCGACTGTGAAGGCCTTTCTTGTAGATCTTGCAGAGTTATTTTCCACTAATATATTCCAAAGGTCTTTTTTGAAACTACTGAAAAATATCCCCAAATGTTCTGTGATTACAGGATGTTAGAAGTGTGAGATAGAAAAGGTCTATTGGATCACTGAACGTCTCCCCTGCCAGGGAAGGATATAATTCCTCCAGAGAAAGGGTGCATTGTCTCTGGGAGAGTAGTGGATGCCAAATGCTAAAGAGATAGGCACATCTGAAAAGCTGGACAGATACAAAATTTTGGTAGGTGTTAGACTAATGCTATATTTCAATTAAGGATACCAAACAAGTGTGACAAAATGTTAGCTTCAAACATATTCACATCTACTTTTCAAAGCATCTAAGAGTGGATATTTTAAACATTTCTTTGTACAGTGAGTCTTTAACATCAGTTCTAACTGCAAGCTTGCATAAAGGAACAAGACTATTTCAGTAAACACTCAACATGTGTAGGAAGTGTAACACACCTGCAGTATGATCCAAAGGAAATAAGTAACAGCTTCCACCAAGACTATTACAAACAGCACCAAACAGCATCAAGTAAACAATGCACAAAACATTCAGCAATGCTTTTTTGAGAGTAAAGAGAAAAGGAAGTTGGATTATTTTTAGCTAACCTGAGTATAGTGGATGGTGAAGATAGCATGGGATCTGCTACTGGTATTGTGAATATGTGTAGCTGCTGTGATTCTGGAACAAAGAATGAACTGTTTAATTATAAAGGCTTATTTCCCTGTATTCAGGGAAAGCAAAAGTAATAAATACATCAGATAAATGAAGTAATGGGAAGCTTAGAGAATATGGTAGGCTTCATTCTTGGATGTGATCAGAGTTTGGCAGAGGACCTGGAAGGGTGGAAACCAAGGGTCATTTAGAAGTGGTTTTGTCCACCAGCAGCACTCTGAAGAAATACGTTAAAGCAGCCTTACAGCACATGCGTAAGGGTAAAACACAGCAGAGAAGTCAGCCGGAAACAGCACCGTAGAGCTCACCCTTAACATTACTGGATGCCCTGGCCCAGGGCATTTTCTCTGTACTGCCCACCTTTTTATTTCTTGGCACTTCAAACAGTCCAGGGAGCTTCATACATCACTTCTGGGACTCCCTTCTGTCACAGGGCTGATACAGTAGTCTTACACTGTTAGAGGAATCTGATGATATTAGCCAGTCTAGCCACATGAGTACCAAATGAATACTGTAATTCACTCATGTAGCACTTCTCATTTGCTTGACTTTAACAAGTGGACAGACAAGCCACAAGGCTCTAGCTCACTGACCCACTGCACTCTGGCCAGCAGGTTCCAGGCACGGGAGGAAGAGCAGCAGCAGCATTCTCACACTATCTCTGCAACACACACTTTTGGAAATGGCTTACTTTGTTGTTTTGATCAGAAAAACCCAAAGAAACATGGTTTTGCCTAGGGCAGAAGCCAGACCACAGGTTCCTTTGTCACTCTTGTAGCTCTCCTTGAATATCAGCTATACGTGCAGGCTTTAGCACCAAGTTTGCCAAGCTTACCCTCAAGAACAGCAGCCAGTTTCAGTGGTATAGACAAGAAACGTGGAACCAGATTTTTCTTCTGAGCCCAGGTCTCAGAGCACTGCAGAGACCAATTGCACTAGAGAGCAGCAGCTGTATGTACACTGCTGAGCACCTGCCACAGGAGGCCAAAGCCAGGACTCTCCTCCTACACCCCTTTGCTCTCTTTCCTGCACATCCACAGCCAGGAGAGCCAGCACTACCAAAGCTGTAGGCAGTCTGGTGTACCTGAGCCTAAGCTGAGGAAGCAGGACAAAGTGAGACAGTTTCCAGACATACGCAGAGAAAGACAAACCTTTAGGTAAAGGACAGAATGGAGAACAGCTCTACTGTTCTCTTGCATTTATAATATGCTAATAAATACTCTGAAGAATTGTTCATAAAAATAAAGACTGTAGGTAAACAGGAGTTTTCTGTATATTCCAAATATGTTTTTGAAAAGTTACTCAGAAGCAGAAGAATTTGCTTGATTTCATGCAAGTGAAAAAGTTTGGAACTTCAGCATCACAAAAAACCTATACACAGAATACTGAACTTTTAATTTTGTTTTCTCTATATCTCCTATTTCCTTAGTAACGAGATGACTGTAGGATTATATAAATAGATTGGAATTCTGTTGCTCTGAAAAAGTCGCTTCTTGCCATAGAGTCGAATCTATTGATTTCTACAAGCAGAAACAGCAAAACTCTGCTGTATAAGCTATATTTTTTGATAATGCATCTTAGTTTCTAAGGTTTTAGAAGTTTTACTTCCCAGCATCACTGATATTCTAAAATCTTGACCTCTCTTATGATAGATTTAGTATCAATTTTGAGCTACAATTCATACTTGGAGGATCCTTTCAAATTTAACTCTCTTCCACCACTGGAATTGTATTGATAACCAAGGTTCCCTATTGAAAATGCAAAAACATGTCTTGACTAAGAGCCAAACCAATTAACTTACTGGTGTGCCAATTTTCACAGTTCTCTAGTAGCAAATGTTTGGATGAAGAACTTTAAAATATATTTATAAAAATCAAACAAAAAATATAAAACAAATACTTTCCATAATTAAATAAAAATACACTGTCAATTTAGCACATTCAAATCACTAAGTTACACTGACAAATGAGTATACTGACAAGCTTCACATCTAAAGTATCATCAAGTAGAGGAGAAAAACAGAGGCCTGTTTAGAGCAGAAGGTTTTCCTGTCGTGCATTTTTTATCCCAGACAGATGGTTGAATTTTGTGGGTTATTCAGCATGGAATTAGTTTTGAAGAAACAACTTCATGAGTGCTTGTATCTCGTATCATGGATAACATGCAGATATGTAATACCTTATGTATGTCACGTGCAGAATCAGCAAATTAGACATGCTGTCATGACAAAGCACTGGCAACACTGGCAGTAAAATAAACATCAATGAAATCAAAACATGGTGAAAAAAGTGTTAAATAAGGTTGAGGCTGGTTCGTTTTATAAAATACCTTTTAGCTATTCCTTCTTCTAGAAGTTCTATAACTTGCTTGTAGTCAGTAACTAAATGTTGAGTCAGTCCTGCCAAAGATTTAAAGAGATAAAATGCATAATTTTCTCAGGAATTCCAGTCACTTTACCCAACAATCTATCCAACATCATGAGCATAATGATCTTCTGCTTGGGATGGCAGTCTGTTCTACAGGCTATATCACTGCTACTAATTTGGTATAGATCCTGCAAAGGAGGTTTCTTCCACTGCCTGTATAAAGGTTCAGCTCACACAACTAACAGAATTAGGAACCAACTTCTGTGAATACTTACCATTATAACTAGGCTTCAGTTACTTAGGAGGTTTTGCTTTCTTTTCTCCCTGGAGGATACCCAAATAATGATACAAAACATCTGGCCTCTTCATATNCCTCCCAGTCCCAGCTGCCGCTGGGACTGGGAGGGCCCCAGCGGAGGGCAGTGTGCTGCTGTGTTGTAACTGGACTGCCAGTCAGTCCCTTGCAAAACAAAAACTTCAGCAGACACACAAATTAACTGCGACAGGCTTGTATTTCACTTAAATCCAGTNGTATAAAGGTTCAGCTCACACAACTAACAGAATTAGGAACCAACTTCTGTGAATACTTACCATTATAACTAGGCTTCAGTTACTTAGGAGGTTTTGCTTTCTTTTCTCCCTGGAGGATACCCAAATAATGATACAAAACATCTGGCCTCTTCATATCTTCTGTTTTCGGGTTGATGTTTTGTTTTTTGGGGGTTTTGGGTTGTTTGTGTTTTGGGGTTTTTTTTTGTTTTGTTTTGATTTTGTTTTTAAGCATGAAGAAGCCCAGGGCAAACCACTAAAAGAAATACTGTATCACAGAGCCTTCTGTNGCGGAGGGCAGTGTGCTGCTGTGTTGTAACTGGACTGCCAGTCAGTCCCTTGCAAAACAAAAACTTCAGCAGACACACAAATTAACTGCGACAGGCTTGTATTTCACTTAAATCCAGTTTTATATGCTTAATTTCCATTTTACAGTGACGATAGGTTATCATCTGTACTGCAGTGATTCCTAAAAAACCCACCTGAATTGTGAAGCCAGTCTTCGTCCTACAATACCTAGTAAACTACTCTTTTGCAGGATGTCCTATCTCAGAACTAGGAGCCAGGTTTACTCCCTCCCCTGCAATGATTTGGGTTTAGTTTGGTTTACTGCAGGTAAAAAAAGTGTGGATGAAGGCAGAGTACTGAAAAATGTGATTTTTTTTTTTTGATCAAATAATTTACCTACTCCTAGAATGTAAGTCAACATTGAATATTAAAATTCAGCAAGTACTTCTGACTTTGTTAGACTGAGTCTATCCTTATATAAAAGTTTTCTTAAGTGAAAGAAAATTCTAAGCCAGAAATGGGAATTTACTTTAGTCCTTTAACAACTCATACACAGAGGAAAAAAAAAGAAGTTTTTTGGATTACTCATCCTTTAAAAAAAACCCAAACCCCTAAGTGTAATGTGCATGCATGCCCACTCACACAACACACAAAGTATAGGAAGATTTTCAAACAAAAGCATTTTTTCTTCTCTCTAGTCTCCCTTTGCAATACATTAATTCCAGAAGTCATCATATTTTCCATTTGAGAAAGAAGCCCATTATTTTTCCAACAGCACTGAGATCTTCAAAGCTCAGAATATGGAAACTATCACATACTGTTTTCCCAGACCCCTTTTCCAAATCTTATTTAACTGAATAAAACTCCAGTTATAAAATGGAATCATGGAATAAGTTCTTACCTATCTACATGTCCTAAGTACTGGAAGAGTGAATCTAGCACAGAGTTAAACACATTTAGTTTCTCAATAAGACACATAAAATATTTTAAGTGTTGTCTTAAAAGTAATGATAAAGTGCTCTGCTGGCTGCTAGAAAAAGAAAGGTCATTTTCAAGTGCCATAGAAAGATCAAAACCACTGACTTGTCTAGAAATCTGCCTCAGAGTAAGAAAGAATCTCCCCCAGAAATCTGTCTCAGAGTAACAAAATAGATTGCATCATTTCCTAATTTAAGAGAGGCTGATTCCTTAACAGTGCAACCATCTGTGAGGGAGAAATTTGAAACGATTCCAACAGAAAGCACTAAAACACTTGCAGCATTTTAAGGGCTACAATCTCACAGCCTTTAGGTGGAAAAATGATGGGCTGGAAACTATTCAAAATACTTAGTGTTCAGAGCTGGGACTTCCTGGCTGGACCTGTAAATGGAAAATGCATTTCCCAGAGCATCTAAACATCCTTAAAGGGGTTAAGTATTCTGATTTTCCTCTCTGTGTCTGCTCTCCATCCAGTGGTAACTGCACTCTGGATATCATTGACATGATATCCAGAGTGCAGTTACAACACAAAACTAATGGTACACCGGGGAGTTCCTGATCAAAGTCAGTAAAACTTAAAATTGCTGATGGTTTGCAAGAAGCACTATGCAAATACAGATGTTAGCCCTTGACATAATACATCTATGGGAAATAATGGAAAAATTCTGAGCTTTGCTGATGTTCATTGTTTTTCTCCCCTAGAACAAATTCCCTGAAAGGGGAATACAAAACAAGCTGCTCTTCTAGCAAGTTTGCTGATAATTCTGATCTCAGCCATCTAGGTATTGGAAACACTATTCTTGTGCTCTGATCCTGCACAGAGAGACTACATATAAAACTGCCAGACTATTTCCGCACGTAGAAGACCATGAGAGATCAGCAGTTATTGATTGCAGCAACACAATAGTGAAGCCGAGAAGGGCATTTTGTACCAGTGTTACGAACCACTTCATTTTCTTGATTGTGATGTTACTAAAATCAAGCTGACTGTACTTCTCACCTGAATTCAAAGGACATCTGAACTTTCTAGCTGTTGCTTATTTTTATGTGATCTAATGAGTGCAGCTCCAAAAGTAGCTGTGTAATCATATACTTTTGTCAACTCTCTCCCCAAAACATGCCAGGATTGTCTCAAACTGTTAAATTTCTTAATCGTGTAAATGGTACATAAGCATATTTATTTATTAATACATACTTATATACATATATCTAAAAAAGAGAACTATGTCACCTGACTGTCGCCCTAAGCCACTTACTCATAAACTTGTAAACATTTCTGTTCACATGCTCTCACAACAGCACCTAATGTCTTCCCCATGATGCCTTCAGCAGAGGAGTTGATTCATTTTTCATGCATGTGATCAATTTTTCTAAAAATGCAAATCACAAATATCACTGATCATTAAAACTAGAATTTTTCATACGTGCACTGAAACAGGGATTTTTGGAAGCTTTCAAAAGATAGGGAAGGAAAGAAGCTTCTAAAATAGTCATATTGGATAAGTGGCCAAAGCCAACAAATATTATTTAGATTAACTTTTTTCTATTATCCTTTCCTCTTATTTTATAAAATCTAATCAATCGGGAACTCTAATGGGATATTTCAGAACTGTAACATAAACTGTTCCTCTTAAAATTTTTACTGTTTTACTGAGTATACAATCCTTATTCAAAGGTAGTAAATTAAATTACAAAAAAAAAGAAAAAAAGAGAGAACAAAAAGCAGGACTAGAAAAGAAGTGACAGATTTGGCCTGGAAGGTTCCAGACCAAGACAAAATAGGGACAAAAGACGAGCCAGCCCATTGGCAGAAGCTATAACTTCATTTTCTTTTAAAACAAGGAAACTCCCATTATATGCAGCCAAGGAATCACTGGAGATATAAGGCCTGAGAAAAGGGATGAAAATTGCCAAGGAAGGAAGCAGTTTAAAAACCTTTTCTTGTCTCGTGAATGAGCAGCTGCTAAAAGAAAATAATTAGTATCTGTACTCCACCAACAATAAAGTTCTCTGATAACAAGCAGGTAGAAAGAGAATCTTGGAAAGACCTCAATAAAAACCAAACGTCTACGAATCTGCTGTTCAAAGAATGGTAAGTTTGCAATATTAATGAGACTGTTAATTCATCTATTTTCCAACTCCCCTTAAACAGGATGCTGATGTGCTGGGAAAGCACAGCTGAAATAACCAGAATGCCAGATAGTCCCTTTTGTATAGGGAAACACTTCCCAAGTGCTTATTTCAAACTTTGAGAGGAGGAACTGGTATCAGCCATTGGTTGCAAGATATAATGTGACTGGTACTGCAGGTGCCCAGGGGATGAGAGCTGGGAACTGCAGGCTCCATTCAATCACATAATCAAGTCACCCTGCCTACTGGCATATTTTAGCTTAATCTTTGAAGTGAGGACAACAATGTAATGCTGTGTTACAGAGAAGGGAAAAAGCGAGCCAGGTAGAACAGAAGAAATTTACAAAACAACCACAGGCTAGAACTCTATTTAAAAGCCATAACAAATCAGATTTATCAGATCAGATAGGACCAAAAAAATTTGGTGTGATCTGCATTTTTTATGCTAAGTGCATGCCTCCCAGGTGTTACTACTACTGCTACTAATAATGTTATATAACTATTATAACTATATATAATAATTATATTATATGATAGTTTACATAAAGATATAACTATATTATATAATAGTAACTGATATTATTGTTGTTATTATTATTATTATTATTATTATTATTATTATTATGTAAATATACTGCTGCCAAGGACTAAAACAAGTATTGAGGGACCTCAGGCTGGCCTGCACAAAAAATTTAGAGATGATGTTTGTAGATTTCTTGATCAAGTTAAGATTTCTTTAAAACAAAAGAAAGCAAACCCCAATGGCTCACACACAGATTATGCTTGAAAAGATGAACAGAAAAGGTCAGGATATCTAGCAAGTGGGATAACAGAGGCAAAGATTTCAGTATATTACACATGTTCATATTAACAAGGAAAATATTCTACTCTTGAAGAGTAGAAGTAATTAGGACCACGACAGGAGCATATGTAAAGATACATACAGACCTGATACACAGACCTGATTACTCGAAATTCTGATGCTAGTTGTGAAGCTTGCTCTCACCTTGGACATATGGTCCTGTTTCAGGGTGCTCTCGAACTCGAAGTGTGTAAGGTTTCTTTCGGTCTGACTGTTTTAACAAATCTCGGACACGCTCATTATAGATTTCAAGAAAACTGAAAACCAAAAAACACCCCTTTATTTTGAATAAACACTTAAAAAAATAAATTGAAAACATTTATTTAGACAATGTAACTGCCTCAATCTTACATAAATCTTTCATGATAAATTTAACTAATTAATTTTCATTATGTCTATTACTGCCCCTTCCCATGCAGTACATGTTAAAAGAACTAGTGGCAACAAATTCACAAAAAGCAAAAGACATTTGGTATTCTACTTTAAAAATGGTGAAGAACAAAAAAAAAAAGCTTCTTTTAACACTAGTGAGTCCAAATTCCCAAACTTAATGCTTCATTAGATCAAAGAACTCAATGTAGGATTATAGCTCAAATTTAAGAGTTAAACAGGAAGCAATTTTTAATGCACTCTTATTTGAACTGTCTATAAAAAAGCAAACAGACAGCATCTAAAGAAATATACTGAGATAGAAAACTAAAATCAACACTTTCTCATCCTTCCTCTGTGTTCTCTTCCTTATTCCAAAGTTATTACCATATGAGAAAGCAGAAACAAAATTAACTAGCCTTTGATTACAGGAATATGTTGGAAGCATTCATAGCTTTGCCCAATAACACACTTACCTGACTTTAACCCTGCAAGATGCTGTCTGATCTGAGTAATCATCCTTCCTTGAAAAGAGGCCCTGCACAAACCAGAAGGTCTTGTAAATTTTAAATTCATCTAGAATATCTAACCACACAAATGGAAGTGAAATTAAAAGTAAGTACCTCACATATGCGAGGCGTCAGCCCAATGGATGCCTACAAATAAAAAAAAAATTAAACCACATACTTGCTAGCACTCTTGCAAAACTCTTTTTTAAATAAAAGCCAAGTTATAAAAAAAGGACAGAATCATAGTGCAACGTTAAAGCAATGACCGCATGGTAGGCTTTCAGCATAGATCAGATTGCCAAAAACTTCTATGAGAACGGTACCTTGTATAATCTTAAGCTATACCTTTCTAAAACCTACAGCTATTTAGGGGTATAGAATTCTTTGTGTTCTCTACCATGGTAATAAAATTCTTACATAGTGAGATAAAAGTTATATAAACTACACCATATTTTCTAGTATTTTTAGCAGATGCTACATTATTTACTTAAAAACTTAACTCTCGTTTCACATATGTCAACACCATATAAAATATGTATAAGCATTCTGCTCAACATGTACCACAATCTCAGTTTTAAAATAAACCAATGTCTTTGCTGGACATCCTGCCCTCAACCCTAAGTGTAAAATGAACGGTGTAACTCACAGGCGTTCCCATCATTGTGTAAGTTTTTCCTGAACCTGTCTGTCCATATGCAAAGAGGCAGATGTTGTACCCTCGAAATGCACCCGACAACACGTAAGTCCCAAGATCCTGGAACACCTGGAAAGACCAGAAGAAATAAAACAGCATATGAATAATTTGCCTGCCTATAAACACTCTGTGTTACTGTGGAACCTGCAGTTTTAAGAACTCCCTGGGAACAAGGAACTTTTGTGGTATTTGTCTTTTTAATTTATTAAGATATAATATTGTGTCCAGCATTCACTTGTTAGATCATCTTCTAGATGCACAGGTCTGACAATGAACAGTAATGTTTAATTGCGCTTCCCTCCCTGCTCTCTTCTTTTATACTTGGACTGTGCAATTTCTTGAGGATCTCCCCCACCCCTAGTTTTTACAGCCCTCAGCATAAATCTGGCAGAAAGGCACGATCAAGACTCTTTGACACAATGACATCAATAGAAGCATTAGCCATCAGAATTACAGTTCAAAAGCAAAGAGAAGTCTAACCCATAGCCTGCAAGCAGAACTCATCCAAGCAATACTTGTATCTGACCTGGTCACCAGTAACTAAATGCTTTCTTTTGCATTCATGCCACATGCACAGTGACATGTCACCTTCTGCTCATTGTAACACAGAACTAGGAACTGTTGCTTCTAAACCAGTATTAGTCTCTAGGGGCTAAGAAAGCCATACATTCGAAGCCAAAGAAAGATCAAAGAAACAGATCAAGATCAACAGTTACAAAGCAGTTTCTGAACCTTGTATCCAGGAGGAAAATTTGCATTTAATCTGATAAAGGGAAAAGGAAGTTTCTTCTTTCTAGCAGTAGAATGGAACTACCACCAGAAATCTCTCTCAGAGCCATTACAAAAGTAGCGTTTCTGGCACATCAGCCACAAATGTTCCCCAACATTACTGCCAGAACTGAGAGAAAATTGCTCCTTATACATTGAGTAAATACAGGAAAATGGAAAACAAGATCACGGGCCATGAGACTTACTTTCCCAGTTGTGGGAAAATATAACTGCAGGGATTAGGCTGTGGGTTGAGTTTTCTCTAAGGCTGCTTGTAGTAGTGTTTTCAACATCTGTTTTTCTATCCCATCATCTAGGGGAGCCACAGTTAAAATAATAATTGAGTAAATGTATGAAACTGTGAAATTAGCCCTGTTAATTTTATTTTACTTATAGAATCACAGAATCACTTGGGTTGGAACCCTTCAAGATCATTAAGTCCAACCACAGTGTAACTCTGCACAGTCCAGCTCTAGACCATGTCCTCAAGCACAACATCTATTAGCCTTTTAATTACTTCCAGTGATGGTGACTCCACCACTTCCCTGGGCAGCCTGTTCCAATACTTTACCCTTTCAGTAAAGAAATTCTTCCTGATATCTAACCTAAATCTCTGCAGTGCATTTGTAACCTTCTTCTCATCCTATTGCTTGTTACCTGGTAGAAGACACCAACCCCCACCCTCTTTGCAGGCAGTTGTACAGAGTGGCAAGGTCTCCCCTCAGCCTCCTTTTCCTAAGACTAAAAAGCCCCAGTTCCCTCAGCCGCTTCTCACAGGACTTGTGCTCCAGAGCCTTCACCACCTCTGTCACCCTTCTCTGGACACACTCCAGCATCTCAACATCCTTCTTGTAGTAAGGAGCCCAAAACTGTACACAGTACTTGAGGTGCAGTCTCACTAGAGCTGAGTACAATGGGACACTTCCCTACTCCTGCTGGTCATGCTGTTCCTGATACAGGCCAGGATGCCCTTGGCCTTCTTGGCCATGTGGGCACACTGCCAGCTTATGTTCAGCTGTCTGCCATCTAACACCCCCAGGTCCTTCTCCTCCAGGGAGCTCTCCAGCCATGCTGCCCCAAATCTCTAGCATTGCCTGGGGTTATTAAGACCAAAGAGCAGGATCTGGCACTTGGCCTTGTTGATCAGTAGGAATCTGTGGATCTGACTGGAATAGGATTTCTTACATGAAGGTCTGCAGAAATTGGTAGAGATCGCTTATACAATATGTCAAGAGTTCTTCATTGATCCTGATTTACTGGGTTTTGTTTTAGTAACCTGATTACATATGGCCATATGCAGGCAGTGTGCAGTGTCCCTATACTGTCCCAACATAGTTCCCACTATGTGATGTTGAATTTGGAGCTTTAGAAAAACTGCAATTTACTTCTATCTGTTGATGAAACATTTGCATAAGATTGCACAAATCATTTAACATTTTAAGAGTTCCATTTTTCAATGGATAAAGTAGGAATAATAGTATCCATTAGTAGAAAATTGTGGGATGTTCTCACTGGTGTTCATAATACTCCTTGCAATCATATCTTAAATTGCTCTGGATGTTCTAACTCTAAATTATTGTGCTCATGCTCTCTTTCCATGTACATTGGACTCCCCGAAAGAGCATCATCTTACTCCAAAGTGACAGTTAAGCAAAGCTTTATTACATTTACTCTCTATTTAATAAACATAGCTACTAAGATGCTTCAATTCAAATGTTTCATATTATTTTTTATGAATTAGTCATTGAGAGAAGTTATTACAAAAAAAAAAAAAGGGTAACTCAGAAAACAATGGTGCAACTCTCAAATGATCATGAACGAGAACGGTTTACTGAAAACCTACTACAATTTGATTTGTACTGTTTTGTGTTTATTCTTATCTGGTAAATTACCCTTCCTCCTTTTGTGAAGATAAATTACAATTCATTGTGGGTGTTGGTCTCCCAAGTAACAAGCAATAGAAGAGAAAATGGCCTGATGTTACATCTGGGGAGGTTTAGATTGGATATTAGCAAAAAAGTCTTCACTGAAAAGTTTGTAAATCATTGGAACAGGCTGCCCACCATCCCTGGAGATATTTAAAACAGGCATAGATGTGGTGCTTTAGGATATGGTTTAGTGGTTGGTCTTAGCAGTGTTAGGTTAACAGTTGAACTCTATGATCTTAAAGCTCTTTTCCAACTGAAATGATTCTATGATTCTATTCTACAATTTAATTGAATATAGTCTCAATCTAGTCAGAAGAAGCCTCATTCTTTTAGTGTACTGAAGAACTGGAGAAGTAAACATAGCAATTAATTTAAGGCTTGTATAAAAATAAAAGAATAATTGAAATCAAGGCATTTCTATGTTAATATTCAAGACATTAGCATCAACAGCTAGTTGATAACTAACTAGATAGTACAAAAAGTACTATGATTAATCATTCTGGACATACATACTAACATATTTCATGATACAATGGATCAAGTCATTGTTCCTGTGGATCATGAGGAAAATAAAAACCAAAAAGAACAAACAAACAAACAAAAAAAACCCAAAACCAAAAACAAACAAACAAAAAAAACCCCACCAAACAAAAAAAGGGAGTTCTTCTGGAACTCTTCCAAGTTTCACTTTTGAAATGAAATTTCAGGAAGATGAGGTTCAAAGAACATGAGTTGGATCACGGCTTCCTGCAGAGAACACGCAATTTGTCCGAGACAACTATGCCTTCCCTGCATGGCTGCTCTAGGTGATTGGCGCTGTTCACTTTGTTGCATGCAATTCTTCTCTCAGCAAAGCCTTAGCTGGCTTTGCCATGCCTTGTTCCTGCACTTGTCCAGCTGTATCTGGTCCATATCCTGCTGAGATCTGCAAAACACTGTACAATGTACTACAGATCAACTGCCCTAATAGTGGAAAAACCACATCTCACTGAAGAAGTTACGAGAGGGCATTAAGACATCTATTACCATTCAAGGTTCTTTGCTGGCATTCTCGCAATGGAACAGCCAGGTTCCAGTTCAAATCTACAATCCTCATTATAGGACTTTCAGTACAGATGAAAGGGATAAGTTTGGTTTGATATGCAGTTAAAATGTCCTCATCATGCCATTCAGGCATACCAAAATGCTGTCCAAGTTGTTGCAATATGGAGATTAAATGGGTTTATATTAGATGAGAATGATCTGCTTCAAGTATAGAAACAGATTATTGAAACATTTCCAAACCTATTTTAGTGCTCCATTAGGAGATACAAGAAATAATTCAGGGAATCTATATATTTGCAGAACAGATAAGTTAAGCAGCTAATAATCATCTGTAATAAATACAGTCTAATTATCACTCTTGAGTTAATCCTAGTTAAAAGCTAGAAAGATTGACTATATGTTTTCTTTTAAATCCAAATGTGTTAGTAGTCAAATTAATGTGCCACTCTGCAAAAAAACTCTGAAACTCTACTGCAAGTCAAAATCACAAAATGCAAGCTGCAGTCAAGCTTGGAACACCAAGTAAAAGCACATTAAAAACTTGCAGTTTATATCAGGTTGCCCTTGATCACACAGTCTGGATTTACTAGCTCTTTCAAAAGGAAATAAAAAGTATTAAACCAGAAAAGGCTGAGACATATTTTTTGGTTGCTTTTTCAAGAATACTTGATAATTATAACCATGGGCAGCAAAATCAGGAGTCTTCTGAAGCTAAAAATCTCATCACTCTGTTGGCTTAAAACTCAAAATTTATAGCAGCTACTCTACATCTTTCTTAAATAATGAGTTTTCAATGTACTGAAAAACATCAGATTTATTAGTCTGAGCTTATATCACATTGGACCTGCATGCCTGTGTGTAAATACACATAGCAGACATAGCTATTTTTTTCCTGGAATCAAAATATATCTTTCTGTGCTAGCGCCAATAAGAAATAAAACATACATGGAACACATCCAGTCAGGTGACAGACATTTATTATTAACACTGATGGTTTGGGACTTTGTTTTTTTACATCAAGATCTGTGCTTGAATATTAGAAGCGTTAAACTTCTTGGTTTTAAACTGTTCTTTTTTAGCCTTTTCCTTTCTTTCATATTCCTTAAACTTTTGGTTACTATCGAACCAATGGCTTGTAGATAACCCTCGTGGGACCTATAACCTTTCTGTGTGTCACACACCACAGACAGAAGTGTGCTGGCTGTCAGTTTTACTTTTGTTCCTAACAAAAAGCTCGAGGTAATGAAACTTTCCTTCTGTGCATGATTCAAACAAATGCTACTGACTACTGTTAACACAAGGCTCAACGTCAGTATCTTTGGCCCTTAATTAAATGACTATACATTAATAGATTTGCAACTAGGACAGTTGATGACAGAAAATATGTATTTTACAAACTGCAATGGGCTCTCTTTATTTTGTGATAATGTCCCTCATTGTAATAAATGCTTTAATTTCAAAGATAATGGGTGCATTCTATCAGAAATGAAGTTTTGGCAATATGAATTTTGGGACCATAAAACTTCAGTTTCTTAATCCAATCAGAACCTGAATTGCAGAAGCAAAACAAAAAGCAGTTGTTTTAAACTACAGCAAATTGCTTTGGGGTTTAATAATTTGGGAAACAAAGTTTTGCCAAGTCTCAGAGTAACATGGGAAAAATAGAAATCCAGTAAACCTCCAAGGACAGTGCACAATGCCAAGTTTGCAAATTCAAGGGAACAATATTGATAAATGAGGGGTCTTTGTATTGATTTGGTTCTGTTAACCCTTAATTCCTGGTAAATAATGCTTGCATCTTGCTCAGAGTGGAAACAACTGACTGGAGCAGAGATGAAGAGAGGAGAAAGTTCAGAGTAGAAAAGAGAGCACTAGAACTTCTAGAACTAGAAGTTCTAGTGCTCTAGAACTAGAACTTTTAGTGACACAAATGGCACAGGCTAAAGCTAGAATATGAAAATAAATTCCTCCAGGTTAATAACTGGAACCCAAATGAGAAGATTATTTTCTTGCAAAGTATAAAATAAAAATAGCATTAAAAATACCACTGATTTAATGAAAGAAGAAAAGTCTGAATTTAAGACATAAAGCCAACAGTTGTTTTTCATCATAGAATCAACAAATGATTTTATAAATGCCAAAAACCCTCAGTGGCTCAACTATCATAAAGGATTTGCCATACAAGCAAGAAAACAGAAAGATCAGCTGTAGATTGCAAGCTTTAGAGCATCAAGACAACTGTAGCATACCCAGGTACAAAATAAACTTACTAAATAAATGGTGCTGCTATTTACTATACAAAGAAAATTGCTCCAAACCAACCAGTTACAATAGTGTAAGCATAAAACATAAAAGGCTCAGTCCTGCAACATCTATTTTCTACCATCTCCACTATGAACCATAGATATACAGGAGCTGCCGAAGCCCGGAGCTCTTATTTATGGGTTTTCCTTACAGGATCTTTTCCACCTCAAGCTGTTACTGTTTGGGTTATGACCAAATTCTATTTAATTAAATCACTGCTACAGCATCCAAGACTTGGATTTAAGGTGAAAAAATATTTCATGAAATAGAGTAATATAGAACTAAACACTTCCTGCCAACATAAATAAAGCCTTAGTTCCGAGAATCTTCACAAAACCCCAAAGATTAATTTAAATAAAAAAGGCAAGAAAGATGCAAGAGGAAGCAAGGAAGGAATAGCTGAAAACAAATGTAGAGGTTTGTTCCAACAGCACAAGGCTTTTTCCACACGTTTTCTCTTAAAGAATATTAAACAAATGTCAGCTGAAGGGCTTTCTGTACACAGCCAGAGAAAGCACAAGCAAAGGAAAGTGCATTATGCTGATCAGCTGCACAGAACCATTTACTGTGACATTAGGATTACTTCAGCAACATTACTTTTTGGTTTGAATGGGATAAAGGGGAAAAAAAAAAAGGCATTGGTTGGGTAGTTTGGGAACATTTCTTCTCTTGTTAAAAAGCTGCTATTTCACAGCTAAGATTACTCCTTTTCCTCCTCTCTATCCAGCTTTTCAGTTTCTTTTCCCAGTCCAACCGGAAACCGGAGAGTAAAAGGGACGGCTTCTCTCCAGCTCAAGGATCTTGGCCCATGGCAGAGGCATTTGCACTAGAACTTGAGAGACAGTTCAATTCTTGGCTTTGCCAACAGACTTCCTGTGTGTCCTTAAATCCCTTTGTGCTTTAATTCTGTGAGAGACAACAATGACTTTTTTGTTCATCTTATCAGGTGTGATTTTTCTTCCAGTGGAAAAACTGTCTGCTCTGTGTGATAATGTACACACATACACTATAGTTAACAGCATGAAATCTTAATCTTGATTAAAATATTTAGGTGGAATTGTAAAATACTAGAAAAAATCTTAGATAACACATGACAAATATACAGTATTTCTCTGTGGGACATGAAGGAGAATATGAGAAATGCTGACTAGAGTGAACAGTAGATTCATATTCCTATAATTTTATCCCTGAATGATACAGTCAGGAAAATACACCTCTGCTCATAAAAATCTCACTTTGTAAAAAAACCCACCATACCTCTGTGCTTATCACATCAATCTAATTTATACATGTACTTAAGAAAGTTCAAGATTTCTATAAAAGTGCTACAGTTGTCTATCACCAAGGGCACAACTCTGTTTTTTTCCCCTTTTTATTAAATTGCTTATACTCTACTGCAGATGTAATCCCGAAAGATCAGATACCCATTGCAAAGATACCACCTGGTATTTTCATCTACCTGCTTGAAAACATTCTTCTTGGGTCTTTCTTGCCCCACAGGGATTTCCTACTATGTTATCAGCGCATTATAGAAGGGCAATTTGAATGCAACCACCATACAATCTCAACCCTGCAGCATCTGATGCTGTATCAATATCTGACTTTGCTCTGTCCAATTATACTTACCATAACAAGACTATCTACACAACCAGACATAAAGTATTCATTAACAAAGCCATACATTAACATTTAGATTTTTGTGTTGTGTGTAAGATTTATTCTGGTATTTCATCTGCCCATCAAATCAATGCAGGCTAATCCTATCCATTCAAGACTGAACAAAACCCTTTTCGCTTAGTTGTGAAGTAGATGTCAGGCTTAGCAATTCTCTCCAGGAGAACAGCAAATATTTGTTAGGGAAACACAGTGAAGACATCCTTAACTTTCCCTCAAAAGCTAATGGTTACAAACTGTCACTATTTAAGAGGAACTGCAAAGGAAAAGGAATGAATAGACTGAAAAGGACTGTTTGTCTTGGGGAGCTGGTTCTTTTTCTTATTTAAACCTGTGCATCACCTGGCAGAAGTCCATCTTCAGACTTTAATCCTCTTTCTGGAGATATATTCTATAAAACAGAGTTGTCACAGGTGCCTGATTTTTCTGAGAGCCCTGTTCAAGTTATGTAAACACCCCTTTCAGATGCAGCTACTTACACATATAAAACTTCTCGAGTATGTCCAAGAAAAAATCTGAGCAGCTGTGTAATTGTGTAAATCTTCTGCCTAGGATTTAGGAATCACATCCTGCTTACTGCCCAGCTAAAGAACACTCCTTGTCTGATTTCGAGCAATTTTTCCTTTGGTATGAAAATTTCTGCCATGGTATGATTGCAATAAAAAATGGGTGGGTGGGCAGGGAAGGGAGATGGAAGAGAGGGTGGAAGTCAAATTGATCATGTGTTAAAAAGCATTACATTTTAAAAAATTAGACAGGCTCAAAACCCAGAAGATTATGTCCACTTTTTGCAAAAGAGTGAATGACTCTTCTGCAGAACACACGGAAAGCCTAATCTGTAGCATAATTGTATTACGTAGCTCTCTAGAACTAGACTAAAACTTCAGTAAACACCAGGAAAAGGAGGGAGATGATGACAAGTAAATAGCTAGCTACACACAAGCTACAACATTGTGTCTACAAACCCCTTCATGAACAACTACCCAGTTTTGTTTCTCTGTCCCAGGAACCTGGGGTGCAGGTCTGAGTGCTGCTCTACCTACATGGGTGCTTGTTTGCCAGGTTGGATGGCAGAGGAAGACATTTCATTTCTGTGCTGTGCATCTTCACCAGCAGAAGAGTAACACACTGACTTACACTTGTGACAGCAATACACACTGAAGGAAGATTTGTCCTGAGTGAATTCTAAGCCAGACTGTGCAAGAACAGAATCACAGGAGAAAAAAAAAAAAAAACACCCAGCTTTTCTAAAGGTCTAACAAAGACTAATGTCACAGCTAAAAGCAGCAACACAATGTTCTTTAGACATACTGTTTTACTCTACTAGGTCCAGAACACGTTCTAGACATCCTACTCCCTTGGCCCAGATATAACTTCATGCCAGAAAAATTAGTTGATTTTAATGTTGTTGTCATTATCTGTGCCTGAATGTCTACCCAGAAAAGGGAAAAAAACCAACCCAACCCCAAAACCCACAAACACACGCACACACAAAAGCAGGGCAATTTTACTAATGTACACTTGAAATGAGCAAAATAAATACTGTAAGAGATGTTTGCCATTTGTTTGTTTTCATGCTGAATTATCTCTCTCTAGCAATGAAAAGAGCAAGGAATAAATAATGGTTTATAATGAAGTTATAAATACCCTGCATTTTCTCCCACCACTGCTAGCTCTTGGCTAGGATCCCAGGTCATTAGCGGATGTCTGTGATTCCATGTGAAAGGAAAGTAAAGAACAACAACATAAAATTAGTAAGTTTTATTGTTTAAGGCAGCAGGGACAAATATCAATTCTCAGCTGTGCCTCTGAAAATAACTGCCCATTAATTTTGTGAGAAGAGAGAGGATGGAGATGGAAAAAAGATTGTCCCTTGACTTTATTATAATGGAGTGGGAGGAAGAAGTAGTGATCCAAATTTTTCATTAATTCAGTAAGGGCTACCAATTCTCAGACACCAGAACAATTACATTATCAAGATTAAATTTCTGATTTTTTTCCATTCAGTTGGAAATGGGTAGTCTCTTTTAATGTATCAGCTAATTCAGGTTGATATTTTTGCTATTAGATCACCAACTCTTAAAATTACTACACTGGAAAACAATTCTTAAGCTGACAAAATAAGCTTTCCTAGCAATAAGCTCATTTCTCCATCTTCCCAGAAGAGACAATATTGCCAGAAGAAAGATGAAGCAAGAGAGATGAAAAGACACTGAAATTACTGATTTATATGAAGAATTCTTTTTAAACACCAGCAGAAAATTCTATAAAGCAGATTCCATTTGCAAAACTATCAGCAATAACTGAATTTCAATAGTACCTAAAACTGGCAGGCTGCTGAAAGTATGCATCTTTTATTTGGCACTGTTTAATCTGAGTGAACCTTGCAAGCCCTCACCTTGGTCTCAAGCCAAGGTCTCAACTGCACTATTTGAGGTCTAGTTTACTATAATTATGGAAAGACATACAGTAACTGTCTCAATAAAGCATGCCTTGAGTTTCTACATAAATACTATAAACTAATAAAACCTAAAATTTTCTCGAAAAACTGGAAACCCGGAAGTACTGATTTTATGAGTTCCACTGAAAGCTGATGAATAAAATATTTTTTTTTAATTTATTGGCTTTAAAAGACTTCCAAAGGCACAAAAATGCAGCAATGAAAGCCTCACTCTGAAACATATTTTTCAGTATCCAAGCTCGAACATTAAAAAAAATCAAATAAAAAGCAAATAATACGACATTTTCCACTTTATACTAAACTATATTATTAGTAGCATATGTAAAAATGTGCTCCAGAGTTACTGCAATAATTTGTTTCTCTTTAAGCGTACAAGATAATGCAATCTTACCAGACAAAGCTGGGATAAAAGAGTTTAAATTTTGCATGCAGCCCTGAACAGCAGTTAAGCAAAGTAAGGACTGGTTTACCATGTTCTCTTACTCTGGTATACCAGTTGTCTCATATTTTGGCAGTTAAAAAGAAATCCTTTGGCTTAAGTTGTACAGATGTATTAAAGGAAGAACCAACCTTTGACCTGATTCTACAAAGCAATATAGACATATCTGGTGTTGTTATTTTGGGATATTGAGTTTGTTGCAGTACTTTTTGTTAATAAAGCAATTCAGGTCACCTACAACAACTCTTCATGATGTTACTAGACCAAAGTCTCTATATTTCAAAGTAATTATAGCTTTATAATTGGAGGGATGAGAATTACTAAAGGACACTTATTAGTAATGCATGGCAGTTACTTCAAATGTCTTTCAGAGGAAAGGAAAATATTAAAAATATCAAGGATAAGCAGTCAAATTCCCAAGCAAGTTTTTTGGCTTCGCTTCAAATCTCCTTGAGATTCTTGAAGCATTAAACTTTTCTGGTTGTTTTTTCTTTTACTGCATAAAAAAGAATGCTGTCCATAGTGCGTCTCTACATTTTAAAAAAGTAAATAGTTTGGAGCTGTACAAGATCCTCAGGGGAAAAAAAAAAAGGTTCTACTAAATTTGTTTTGTTTTAGCACTTTTCAGGATAATTCAAAGAACAGGAGGTAATTTAAGGTTGCTTATGAGGTCTGAGAGGGAGCCTTTGCCATCTTATTCTTAATGATATATTAAACACAAAATTTGCCAGGACTAGTGCTTAAGTTGTTAATTCTGCTGTTATGCCAGGTCAAGATGCAGTCAGTTTTAGCACCTACGTAAAACACAACTTCTTTGGTTCACAAAGCTAGGAAGGCCTATGTGGGAAAAACATTCTCCCTTCTCCAAGCAATAACTGTCAGCCACTTGCAACAGCACTTCAACAAACCTTTCTGAAGGGTGCTACAAGCAATTCTGACAGGACCATGCAATTACCACTGCCAACACTACCAGTTTAAATGTGCCCAGCCCATTTGGTGCAGACCAGCCCACGTTCACACTATCAAGCACTGAGCCTCCAAAGCAGGGTGGCTCCATGCAAACTGCCAGTCAGGAATGGTCATGGCCCCTGCCAGCTACCCCAGCCCAAACAGTTCCAGGAATGGCAAACAATTTACTAGTGCACAGACCGAGCTGCGGTGTTTAGGGAATATTCCCTGGCATTACATGGGGCATTTTAGTTATTTGAACAGATACATGGGGCATTTTAGTCATTTGAACAGATACATCCTCAGTTTACTCCTGAGGCAAAAAGCATCAACTCCAAGCTAGGAAAACAAGGAACAAAAGATGACCTTCTGATGTCTTTTGCTCCCTCTTTCAACCCATCATACCAATGACATGCAGCTGTAGAAAGCTACTTACATTCATAATAAATGGAACAGTAAATACTACATTCCTTATACTGTAATTAGCAATAAATTTATGCAAATAACATGCAGTAGGATGTGAGACAATAACAACATTGTGCTGTACAAAGCAGATGCAAGCACACAGAAATGATGTGAAGGAAGACAATGTGAAGAGATGGAAGCATATTTCTACCGTATTCCTAAATCTTTGTGTTTTCAGACTAAACCTGCCTTTAAGGCATTGATACTTCTTTTGCCTTTATGCTAAATTTAAGTTAAAAATATCAAACGCTACTTCAGCACGGGCTTTAAATTATCTTATTCTTCATATATAGGAATCAAGAAGGTTGCTCATTTTCTGAATATGAGCTGAAAATTCAGTGTCAATTACTTGGCTTAGAATTATAACACACATTAAAAATAACTAAAAGATATAACTAAGTTAACTGTCAAATAATTAAAAAAGAACAGTCTCAGATTACTGATTAGAACATTTCCCAGTTGTACAGATGTGAGATGATTTTTAGTGAGGTCCACTAAACCCTTTCAACTTGCTTGAAAATTAAAAGTGCTGGAACATGAGAAAAACTCACTGTTTCAATGATAAACTCATATCAACTTTCTCTCTAGATGTATAACATGATTTCATCTTCATTTACTATTTCAAATCAGCTATGAGAAATGCTCTTGGTTTCAATCAAAATTAAAAGGAAAACCACAAAAAAAAAAAACCCAAAATAAGTAGGTTCCACATTTTGTTTAGCAAATTAAAAAGTCAGTGAATTCAGAACTCATAGAACTTGTGTTATACTAGGGAATAGCCTACAACACACAGCAAATAAAAATAAAAAAAAATCATGAACTACTCTGGTGTCACTTTTAGTTACTAAGAAACAGGATGCAACTAAGAGCATCAAACCAAGACAGACTGGCAAAAAAACAGCCTTAGAGTAGTGTCACTTATTAGAGCAATGTGACAACTTCACACGTGGAATGCGTGATGTAAGGTAACCTGACATATCCATCATCACCAAGAACACTGCCCATTTACAAGAAGGGGATGATGTGTGCAAGGGAGTGCAGAAGTTGAAAGCCCAAACACATGGGTCACAACACCACAGAAGCTAAAGAAGCACTTTTCTATTCTGCAGATAGAATCTGTAGATGCACCTCTCCTGTCTCAAAGGGCTATTTGCTTTCATGGAAAAGGAGACACTTCTGTTCATACCTCCAAGCCCTCAGGTTCCATTTATTGTGGTCTTTACTGTGAGGGTCATAGACAGCTCTGATAAGGCTTACTTCAAGACTGGAAATCAATGCTCCGAGAGATTTCTGTCTTTTAAAATCTATCACAAAGCCTCATTCTTCCACAATGAGGATAACCAAAAGCATTGCACATGCAGCTTCCCACACAGCCGGTCTAGCCCCAAAGAATTAAAAAATATAAAAGTTTATCCATTCCCATGCCTATGAACAGTTACTCAAATCCATTTTCTGTTAGCATCACGGAGCACACTCAACAAAACCAAGCACAAGGTAAGACAAGTCTCCTGTTCTGTTCTCCTTCAAAGCAATTGGTTCTTTCCTGTGTGTTGCTTTGATGAACCCCAATTTAAACATCTTTTACTGAAATTAACGTGTCTGGGAAAAACTTGCAAAACATTTATGGTCTTTGAATACTTCAGCTACCAAAACAAAGGTGTAAAGCAGTCTTGCACCAGTAATTTGAACTCCTTTCTAGTCATATTCCAAATGAAACAAACTCCTAAAGAGGTGGACAGCTTTTTCAAAGCTACATATGAAGAACAAATATAGCCTCCATGAAATGATGCCTACTTTAAACTAAATAAATAATCCTCTGCAATTTTGTATTGGTGTTACTCCAATGCTAACCAGAGAAGGTGTCCTTACCCACTGATGTCACTCTAATCACCTTTGTTTATGAAATGATCATATATTTTTTTAAAAAAAACATAAATGTAAAGAAAATTATGTAGGCAAAATATTTATATTGCACAAAAAGCCTTTTTTTTTTTAATAGTACACTCTCATTTTCACTTCTCTCTCGCTCTGGGTTGAAAAAAAAAAAAAAACCTGTTGTGGATGGAATGCTTACTGCTTCTCAAATATTTCATGAGAAAATGCCATTTACACCCACAGCTTGGACCACCCCCTCCTCTTTCTTCCTCCTTTTACACCAAGACAAAGACTGAAGGGAGAAAGAGAGAAGAGAAAAAAAATTAAAGGATTTTAAAAAAGATATTTAAATTAGAGCTTTATTATGTTATGATTTTTAGACTCAAGCACATATGCCAGATAACAGATTTTGAATCTGTCTTGAGAATTCAACACAAAGATAATTAAAATTTGAATCTCTAGGGAATGCATGGAGGCACGGAAGTGTCACAAACTCAGAACAGAAAGGAAAGGCCTCAGAACTTTAAAGTTCCTTTTAAAGTTCTTCAGAACTTTCTTTTTTCTTTCTTAAAAAAATAAAAGGAACACAGGAACTTATTCTGAAAAGTATGTTGCAAGGTTTTGCTTCCAAACAAAATTCTTGTGTAACTTTTCTAAACTTTTTCAACATGCAAAACAAACCAACCCCTCAAACAACAAAACAAAAAACATAGTGCCATATTGAAGATCTTGCATATTAAACCAAACATAACTTTCTTGTTCTATTTGCTTTACAGTTACGCTCCGACAAGGAGGTAAGAAAATCATCCCATCTGCCCCTTTCCCCAACTACTTTTCTTAGCTGAAAACAATATAAAACCCAACTATGCTGTGAAGTCAAATGTGATAAAAAGTAATTGTGGTACTTTAAAAATAAACAAGAAACTGAGAACTCTTTACAGAGATCACGTGCATTCACTCACATGAGCTATCAGTAACTCCCATTTCTGCTTTCAGAGCACAGAATAAAACCCATCTTCCCAATGAATATATTTATGAACAAAGACAGAAATAACTAAATGTCCTTGAATGGAAAGGAGTTCCTTCTATCACACACTGACAATGGACAGGCAGGCAAACAGAACCTGTGTCATGTGTTATATAAAGAAAACAATAAACAGCCTTTAATTTCGTGCACAACCTCAGCTTTTGAACAGTCTTGTAAAACACTCGATGGGTCAAATGCAGAGTGGAAATGCACCAAAAGGAGATTCACAGTTATTCTTTCACTTGCATTAGTAAGCCAGTGCTGAAGAATGAGGAGGATGAGGTCAGGAAATGAGAAGCAGTTACTGACATTCGCAATAAGATTTCTTATAATACCCTTACTGCTACCTCATTGTAAAGCCATCCCAGTTCCTTAACAGTTTTCATGTGTGACACATCACAGTACAACCTCCACATACAGGGAAATCTATATGAAATCACGAGCCCCTGTGCACTGTCACATTTGTTAGATTTACCTCTAAGTCCTTTGTTTGGTCGTGGCCTTTTTGGTCAAGTGTTTTTATAATTGCATCTTAGAAGGTCCAATAAGGGTCACAGCATTAATAAAAATGATAATATTTAGAAAGACACTGAGGAAATATTTATACCTGTGTAAACCTAATACACTATGCCAAACCAAAATAAAACCCTTATCAGATATAAAAATTCCTAGACCAATAAGAAAATAATTTATTTCATATCTTTGAAAGCCTGAGGTAAAAGTTCTGAAGTCTAATTTATTAATTCCCTTACAAACATTACCACCTGCATTTAGCTGATGCACTAAGGTACAAAAGCTAAACCTCAGATCTACAAAAAGCATTTCCAGAAAATCCAGACAGATACCTGGATCCCACTGAAATCAGTACACGTTGGGCACTTCAGGCATTTTCTGGATTTCACTGTCACTACCATTCAATGCCTATTAGTCATGGAACATATTTCTCTTATCAAAAGGAACAGATTGCTACATATCAGCCATCTATGGCAACTGCTGTGTGTAAATATCTGTTTGCACATCCTGTGGGTCAGTATGCCCACAGCAGTTACAGAGCACACACAATAACCGGATGACCAGCCTCCAGGATGGCTGGAGGGAAGCTGATGACTGAAGCTGTAACAACCAGCTACTTAATGCTTCCATGTGTTCCTGTAGCCTTCAGGATACTTTTGTGCAGAATACTCTTAAGATCTTGTTTAACTGTGCTGGCATTAGATTAAGATGATTATTTTTCCCCAGTAGGATTTCAATGGACATTTACCTAAGTTTTGCAACTGCTTTCAACATTTTCCTTTGCTTGATGGAGCTAAAACAGACTTGAGGAAAGATCCATTAAGAACTATTATATGTTTTACAAAGAAAATTCAAAAGATTGAAACAGGGAAAGTTCTATACCAGACAAAAACTTAAATTTGGATGTTTGTCTGAAGGACAACTACAAAGTTTGCAAAGCACCCACATATGAACTATGATATTCAACCAGCAGAATGAATCTGCCTATGAGAATAAAAATTACAACCCTAAATATTACTGTATCTTTAACACAGATTATTTTTACTGCAAAATGGAAATGTGCCATGAATCTCTATTAAAGGATAATCCCATAGTTATACAATGGCCAACGAGTGATGAATTTCCAACATTGTCTTTCAAAACAATCCTGAACTACACACACCTTCCTGAAGACATCTGTGGAGGAAAGCAGCAGGGAGAGACAGAAGCAGTACTCATACACAGAATGTCTCCCTTTACTAAAGAAGGTTTGCATGAAACTCATCTCCAGAAGACTTAATACAAGAATGCTGAGAGACATGGTGAAACTACATCATTGTATGTGAGCAGTAAAGCCCAGGTGCAGGCATTCTGGATTCTCCCTTTGTGATATTAGACCAATTCTGCAGCAACACGGGAAAATGAACAGTTTGCTTCAAAAAAAGCAGGAGAAGGAACATCACCAGAAGTATTAGAGTTTCTTGTGCGCTCTTGTGGGTTTTGTTGTTGGTTTTGCTTGTTTGTTTTGGGTGGGTTTTTTAATAGTTGGTTAATTTTTTATTTACACTTTTGAGGTTTGTTTGGGTTTTTTTTAAGATTAAAACTGTATCTTGGAACAGTGGTATGGAAAAAACACTCCCCCTTTTATAACCAGAGAAAAACACGTGAAAAAATTATAGAGTTAAGATCATTAAAAAAAAACCAAACAGCTGACCTTTCTATCATAAATGCCTAGATGGTTTTAGAATTTCCCTTTTGATATTTTGTTCATCAAATGTTCTTTTCCTGTCATGAATTATTATTTATTCTTTCTCTGGTCCCACACACTTTTTTAATATTGTTTCTTTCTCTCTGCCATACAGCCCTAGTGCCTCTTGTACTTAGAATGATTTAGCACATCTGTGTCCTCCCCTTCTTCCTTTAGTGGCTGGTAGCTCTGGTTGACTTAGCCAGTGACTGATCTTTTACGGTATTTCTCTACTTCTCTATTCTGTGCATGCACCAACAAATCCACTTAGAAAAAAACCCAACAGCATTGTGTTTAATTAGGGAGACAGTCTCCCACCCCCCTTGGGAAAGAACTGCACATCTGTGAAAGCAGATGAAAATTTCAGCTTAATATCAATGCAAAGTATTCAACTGCCCAGTGAAACCAACAGGCCCAAGGACCTCAAACTGGCTGCCTAAAAGCCAGAGGTCACATCATAAAGAGTGGCATTCAGCTTATTTGGAAAACGAACAGAACACTCACATAGCTGAGCTATCTCAAAAATGTTACATTTTCTCAAGGATTTACCTAACTTCTAAAGGAAGACTAAGAATTCAGACCACTACTACTAGACTCCTAAATTAAGGTTATAAGTTACATTAGAAACACTGTATAGCTTAAAATTTCACCACAGTTAGGAACAAAGTAAGGAAAACAGAACTCTGGTTTGTATCTCATTCCTCAAATGTTTTAAATGACAGAATAATTGTGCATAACAAACCCTATCCACTTCTACCTGAAACCATATTCCAAGACCAACCACTTCCAACAAGTTATCTCTGCTAAGACACCATTTCCCATACATCATCAGTGACATATTTTTCTTTCAGTAGTCAAAACCTAGTTTTGCTTGTAATTTAGCAGACTGTCCTCTTTTCTGAGATACAAGAAGGCTTATCTATGTAAAGACAATCAAGAAAGCTTACCTATAACCATGAAAAGAGAATTATTTTTTAAAGTTCAGCCCTAGAAAAATATATACAAAAAACCCCACTTCTTAAACATAATTTCCCATTTCAGCAAACAGAAAAGCAGACAACACAATTTTTATAAAAAGAAAATAAATCTGAACTTTTCACACAAACATTTGAATGCACTTACACATGACTTCAGCCTGCCACAAGTACCTTCAGAAAATTATGATCTAAATGTACAGGGTGTACAAACACATTGTGTGTAGTCATGCCTGGAATGCAAGGGACAGGAACCCTGAAGGGCACAACGTTAACACCTAGATGAAACTGTAAGAATTATTAATGGAAACAGATTTGTATATTTAAAATAATATTTTATCTAAACACTATGAATTGCAGCCCTCTCACTATTGTTTTATTGTCACAGAAACTTTAACAAGTGAAGGGACTGCTAGGAATTTTTATATATTCATCCAGAGGACAAAATAAGAGTTTACTAAAAGACAGCATTCTACAGAAATGAACCCGAAAGCAGACACTGTAATCTACTTTTCATTTCAGTCAATACACCAATCATGTATGGTAACGATTGGCAGGACATCTTCAAGGAAAAAATAATCCAAGGTCAGCTCATGAAAGAAAGCTTTTACTGGATAGCAGAGATATTAAATCTCCTTTGACTGCTGATAGCATCATTGCTGTGAGGAAGCTTAGAAACTTCAAGCTCAGCACAGAAGTAATGATTCAAAACGTGAATTTAGTACAATAAACCTCATTCATACAGTGTAAGGGGGCACACACAAAAGCATGATAAGACTGCAGCCCTCTGCTCAAGAGCATTTCAAGTATGCTTTTCGGGTTCTACCATCACCAAGACAGGTAAAAAGCACAAGAAATTAACTCATTAAAATACATTTCAATGCACCAATCCATTTTGAAATTTTTCTTAACTCATGAAAAAGGCCTGTCATAGGCTCAAGAACTCAATGGTTATGTGAAGCAGCTCTGCTAAACGATTTCAGCTAGAAAGCTAACCATGTTGTCAACAGTTCTAAGAAGCACACTTTGAAGCATATTATGGGAAAAGTTTTTGAATGTAAAATGCAAATAAGTAAGATAATATAAAAGAGGGAAAAAACCCCCGATACCCAATGGTTTAATGTTTAAAGACTTGTTATTTGTAATCCCTAAAATGGAAGCTTATCTAGAGCTGAGTATTTAGCAAGACAACTTTTTTAAAAAAAAAAAACTCTAAATACACACTTCAAAATTCCCAAAATCTCTTCCACATTAATGCAACAACCAGGAAACACAGCACAATAAAAAATTATACCTGTTGTTCTGGTAATTGTCAAATTTAATAGTTATATTGATAATAATAGGTTGTCAAATATTGACTGACATAAGTAAAACGATCCTGTGTTCATCACCACCAGAAATACATACTGCATGGACCTATCTCAGTCTTAAATGATACTTTTGGACACATGTTGGAATTTCAGGAGTAATTGCACTAACACTGCACAGAAATGATATAAGATAAAATTGTGAAGACAAAAGAGCAGTAAAAACTTATTTTAATGCCAACACATAATTGCATGTGTGCATAGCAAAATGTTTGGATTGCTTTGCCATACATATGGAGAGCAGAAAAAAGGAATTTTCATCTATCCTATGTCTCAATATCTCCCCATAGGTGTGAATATAAAGGACAAAACAGGTTGGGAACATAGACCTGCAGAACAGCATCACTTACCTCTTCTTGAGATGCATACTTTGGGTCTTCAGGATCAATTGACCAGTAGCAGTAATCAAAGCTAAAGGCCACAGTCTTTTCTCTTTCCCAAGTGCCATTAAGCCTACTGTCAACCTGACAACAGAAAGCAAAAAGACAAAAAGATCTATTTGAGGTTGACCGAAAAGCAAGTAAAAACAAACAAGAACTTTATCTATACACTGTATCATGGAAAAGGAATGGCAAATAGTTCACTTCTTTATTCAAAATAACGTCCAAAGTGAGAAAATAGTTTTCTCACTGCATAGTTGAAAATGGTGGTCTTTTCTATTTCCTCTTTGTTTTATCTAGGCTGCAAGGTAATGCTTCTGTTACTGGGACTGCACACTACAAACCTAACCTTTACAGTTAGTATTAATGACAGTGAAAGCTTTCGTGCATAATACTCATAAGTGGTGACTGAAATATTGAGGGAATTGTCTAAGTTTTTCTGTATAATCTTGCTCAAATGATAAGTAATAAAACACATAAGCTTATGAACAAGGAACTGCACATTCTTGCTACACTAGAAGGAGAGTAACAGGTCAGAACATTACACAAAATTAACACCATACACATGTAATTTTGCCCTAGTGGGTAACATGACTAACTGTGACATTTGCAGAAAAAGAAGGGAGGTTTTTTTTTAACTCAGCACCTTAACAAACCACTTCACTGGTAGCCCCAAAACCTGGGTGACAGTGCTGCCTGCAAGATTACTGGATGAAGAGCAGTCAGTCTAAGCACTGAACTCTGCCACTAGCAGTAAGGTTTACAGGAAACATTATTTTACAGGCCCATCTGACAGGTTTGGGGTTTAAAAAAATTTTATAAACTACTAAAGAACAAAGTGAAAGAAAAAATATTTTAAATTATCTTTGAAGAAGTTTTATGTATTTTAAACTCCACATGATTCTAAGTTATCACACCGATGTAAATACAACTGAGGTTTCCATCAGGCAGAACTGACATCTTAACAACCGTATTGATCATCCTCAATAATGACATTTTCATCATGCCATGAGATTCAGAGGTTTTTTTATGCAATCAAGCTTATATTTGCTTAGGTTTCCTGCAGCAATAGGCAGATGATAGCAGAGAACACTGTCTTCTTATTGCAATATGTAAAAATCAAAAAATAAAACCAGACCCCTCCACCTCAGAAAAAGCAGCCCCTGATCACAGAGATGATTAACCTTCTGGCAAAAAAAAAGGGCTTTGTTTTTAATTACAAAGCACACCTATCACAGATATAACAATGTGAACATTTGTTTATAAGTTAGTATTTATACACTAGCTTGAATTCATCAAAGGCTGTCTAAACTTAGTTTAAGTAAACTCACTCCCTTTAAAAAACTTACCAAATACAAGATCTCAAGAGAGAAAACCTTCACAATTCAGCCCTTGCATCTCCACATAGTCCTCAGCCTGCTACAAGCAGTCCACTGCGCTGCTGTAGTTCCCCCAGTATCCCAGAACACCCCACAGCTCCTCTTTAAACAAAAAAAAAAACAAACCCCCCATTCCCCCCAAAAAAAACAAAACACAACCCAAAACCAACCCAAATCTTCTAGGTTTTACAAGGCTTAGCTGGACACAATTTGGCAGCTGTATGGTTGAGGCCACCACCTGTGAAGGGAGGCTCACTGGGCCGCCGGCCTGGAGGCCCAGATCCTCACAGTCCTGACATGGGGATCAAAGCCCTCCCAAGGACAACCACCAGGAGCAGACAGCGTCACACCCAGAGGGCAAACATTTCTTCCAGAGCTTTATCACACCTAAAAAGAATTGGGGAAATGTATTTTCGGTGTATATTCTCAGACCCTGAAAAATACAGCCTTTGAAAAGGAAATGTACAGAGAATTAACAGCACTTTACATCCACAAGGCCTCTCATACCCCTAGTATTTTCCTCACTCTCTTTAAAAAAGAAACACTGGTACTCAATACAAAAATAAGTATAATGGACACAAGAAAAAAAGTTCAAATATTTTAATTCAGGTTTTGTCACAGTTTCTCTTCAAAACCTAATGAATGATCACTTGAACCAACAATCTGGAATGCCTGGGTTGCTTGCAGATATAAAGAAAACAGAGGTAAGAAAGAAAAATTCATCCATCGTCTACAATCCTCACAGTAATTGAGGTTATCCCACAGGTCATTTATTTGTGTTTCAAGCAGAAACATGTTTGACAACATAAAAATGATTTGCTCTCATTCTGTTAGTGAAGGACTGTGGCAGCTTGAAGTAGTTCAAGAGTCTAAACCAGAGGGTTGATTCCCGTAAGTGCTGTCTCCAGATCTCACAGACGATCACAGTTATATTCATTTTATTCTTACAGCTCTTGGTCTTTCACCAATGCTGAACACATTTTGCTCCATTTCACATAAGTCAGTTACACTCTGAGTGCAAATATGAGAGGAGGAGTGAAACAGAAATTATGCAGACGCTACTAACAGCAAGATAAGCAAAAAATCCTAAACAATTTACTAACAGCTTTGAACGATGGCAAGCAGCCAGATTACAGCAGCTTTGACAAACTGCAAAAAAATACAGCTTCCCTCTTAATATCTCTGTTAGAATAATGGAATAGCCAAATACAGAAAACCATCAGGATATCAGCATCCGTATATGAGACAGACAACAAAAAAGCATACCTTTATATTTCTGACTCTTGCCACTTTGTCATCAACTTCTACAATCACTCTTCCTCCTTCTGCACTCTCTCTGGAAACAGAACACATTCAAAAATGTATTCAAAATCTGAAGACACCGAAAGATGCATATCAATTTCATAAAACCTAGAAAAATCTAGAAAGATAAGAAGGAGCTATAAGAGATACTCATAAGACATTCTGTGACAGGAAGTAACATTTACAGATCTGCAGGCAGGTATTTCAATAGTAAAAGAACAAAACAGGACTGAGGTCACCAGGACTGGTTACTACAGCAAATTTCCCTTTACATAAATGAGTGAGATTGGAAAAGAATTAAAGCACCTGTCCAAAGCAAAAAAAACCACCCCAAACCCAACACCTCTCCTTTGCCTCCTCCACCACACCACCCCCCCAAACAATACCCCCATAACACACAGAGGACCAACCAACCTCCCATTTCTGGGCTGACAGCATAATAGCTACTTGAAGTTAATGACGCTCTTATTTATAAGCGTGTTGATTCACCTTCCTCTCAATAACTATAATGGATTTTTTTTTAATATACATAGCAAGATAGAAATGTGGAAGATGAAATCAGCAGCCTGCTTATCTGACAGCAGAAAATAGCACTTTGGTATTGAGAAGCTAGGAACAGGAATAAGAGGTTTTATCCTTGTATTTCTTCTATATTTTGCTTTGCACTCTGATACTGACAAGTCTTGTAAACTGTAACTTTACCAGAAATTTTGATTTTGATGAAGCTTAATGCCTTTGTAAAGCTGAGAAAAAAATGCTTCAGAAATAAAAATATTTTCCTTAATACAGTCGCACTTTGATAAAATCAAGCTGAAGGTACAAACAGTATCAGGGGATATTTCTATGGCTAGTCTTAAATGACAATCAGATGGATTAGTATCATCCAGTCAATTAAAACTAGACAAAACAAGACTTAGAAGCTTCAAACCCTGTCAAACACTATGCAGTCATGGCCCCAGATCTGCCTTTTAGCAGATTTCTTTACATGTGCACAGAAGTATTTCCTCCCTCACTGGTTACAATCTGTTCACCGAACAGCTCTAACATCCAGGCAGCACATAGCACAAGTTGGCCTGCTCTGCGGTCTCTTCTCTGCAGTTCTCAGTTTTTACCCCACACTTTCTGTGCCAAAACAATGCCTTAGGATGCTTAGTAGTTCCACCAAGAGAATCACTAACAGCACTATAGAATCGCTAATTTACAAGCATAAAGATGTTTTAAACACATTTCTGAGCAAGCTGTCTCTATTTTGCAGGCAGAAATATGCTTTACCTTATTGTCTCAGTGCTTCACTTTACTAATTTTGAGCACCTTCCTTGAGACAGACTGAACTCAGTACTTTCTGTAATATGCAGTTATACATAACAGTTCACAGAGAAAATACAAGCACAGCTCCCACCTGGTTTTAATTAAGATTTGAGTGTCCAACAGTTCAACACATCAGAGCCCTGAGTTAGACCCCAGGGGAAAGAGGAACATGCACAGAAGAGAATTTGCATTACGTACAGCTGGGCAGCAAATGTATTAAGTACAGCTGAGTACTGAACAGAGGCCACATAATGCTCCCTAAAGAACACGTGAAGAAGTACAAATGCTTCAGGATAGAGGCTGTAAGAATTTAAGGTAGATATTTGTAACTGATGCATTTAATCTGTACTTGTGCAATTTTCACAAGAAGCATACAAGAGTTTTCCAATGCAAGTAAGTCTGGGGACTTGCATGTCCTCTGCCAGGTGAGCTAATGGGCAAAGCTGTCATTTATTTACTGCAGATAACATCTAAGAGGTTATGGGCCATTTTGACAGAGAATTTCACAAGAATTTAAGAACAGCAGAAGAAAGACAAAACTGGAGGGAACCTTTAGGAGGGAGCTTGCTTCAGTTATAAACATATTCTTTTCTCCGTTGCCCTGATATGATCTTGACCCTATCCTGCTTCCTAATCCTATGAAATCCTGCACTATAGCCGGTTTTAAGCTGATCTCCCTACTCCAAAGGTACATGACACTACTCCCCTTGCCAGTTCTTCCAGTCTTTAATCCATGCTTACTTGTGCACTCCATAACTGAGTCATTTGGATGGACACAAGTGGGGGTCAGGAAACAGATTATTGTCTTAAAAGGAGAGATATGACCTTACTCTTAGTTCCTATACTTGAGCTTCAATTGTGACTTGGATAATACCAAGTTCAATTTATTAAGGCACTGCTCAAATGACTAGCTTTTGACTGATGGCACCAGTACAAACCCAATTTGGTCAACACTAGAAAATACAAGCTCAGAGAAAGCAGATCCCTTTAAACTTTTACCTTCTATGATCTTACAAATTTTCAGTGGTCAGGTTAAAGCATGTTAAAGTATGCCATGTTGTTTTGAACTTGGGCAGAAATGAGTGGATTCATATGGGTAATTCATAAATGCACACCAGATTTCCAATTTTAAGTCAATAGGAAATTAAAAGGTCACCATAACCTGCCTTTAGATACTTTAAAACCTATTTTTTCCTTAAGCTCATCTTCTGTAGCAGCTGAACTGTTCTGGGAGAAGTTTAGAAATAATTAAAATAATCTAGCCTGAGGCAGGCACTCATATACAAAAGATTTCTACACAAATGGTTAAAATCTGGCAAAGCTTTTAATAGTTTTAGATGCTAGGGTACTCAGATTGTAGATGTAAGGCAACCTCAACAACAAGCAGTGCTCCCAACCCCACCTATAATAATTACATGAAACTCACTGCCTTCAGTTCCCATACAATCCTATAAATGCATGACTTTATGCTGTGGGTTCTCATCACCTGATAAGAACCTTCAGTCATTACTGAAGATTTAAGATAAAGACAAATCCCAAGCATAAAAACTTTGTAATATGAAGGCTTTTCATATCTATAAAAAGTTATATACCCACATTTATATACTTATATTAAAATAAATATAACGCCCACAAAATACAAACCACACCAAATACATTTACCACATCACCTTTTAACACTTTACAGTAACATGATTCCGCACTAATGCAAACAAAAAAGTTCAGTGTATCAGCCAAGCAGTTTTGTTCAGGTCTCACATGACAAGAAAGCCACCAACAAGCATGGACAGAACTAATGCCTTCCCTTGCTCTGCGTGCAAATTCATGGAGAATCTACCTACCCAAACTGCAGGCTGTTGCTGCAAGGGTTTGTTTATCTTCTCAGCTCCAACATCACACATGTGTTTTCCCATTTTCTGATCTAGCAATAACACACCCGTGCAATGACTCAGATCAGCTGTGGTCAAAAAGCAAACACACCAAAACCAAACAACCAAGGTGTCACAGGGCCAACAAGCCCTTACAGCACCCAGTGGTCACACGGCTGTGAAGCCAAAGCAAAAGGAAGGGCAGGAAGCTGCAGCAGTGGGAATGGAGACCCTCCCTTCTGCAGCAACTTAGAGCTGGAGAGTATTGAGCACAAACAAAACCGGACCTGCGGCCATTTCCAGCTCTGCAAACTGTACACTCAGTCTCCATGTAAACATGTGTTTCATTTCATAATTCTTTTAGGTGCAAACCAGAGAATTTTGGGGAAAGAAAGCACACTTTAATAAACAAAGCTCAGGAGCCGAAGCAGACTCACAGCTGTTCTACATGTTCCGACCTGAACTCCAGACTGCCAGCACTACAAAAGCTCTCTCAGCAAAAGCTGTGTCTGTCAGTGCAGTCTTGAACACATGTGCACCACAGGTTGCATCTGACCAACAAAACAATCCGTCATCCTTAGGAATGGGTGCTCCGCTCACCAGGTATGAAAGTTGTATTCCTTGTACCAGGAATATTAATTCCCAAGTAAACTAAACACACTTGACTTCTGCTGCTCAGAACTCACAGTGTTCTTAACACTTTGTTTCCTCATCCTCTTTTCTTCCCCAAGTGTTGAAAAAAAAAAATAATCAAGCTCTGTTTGGGAAATGTCTCTCCTTCTCCCAGGAAAGACCTGGATCTTCTCAGACACAGAAATTTTTAGAGAAACGCAGACGCAGGAACATACCAGTGACACAAGCACAGAACACAGTGGTGGGGCTCTAACAGGCACCTACATGAGAGACCTGACAGAAGCAAAGCTTCTGTGGCAGTTCAAAAACAGGGGTAGCCCAAAGGGAAATCTCCTCATAACATTTGCTGTTCCTATGACATATAATTTCTGCAGCCAACATATAAAGCTAATGCAACCCCAGAGGGACAACAGTCACACTGCAAGACCTGGAGGAATGAGCCAGTGGAAAAGAATCACGGGAGAATCAAGATGCTCAAGAGGGACATTTCCACAGTTTGCTGGCCCTCATTGAGGTGACTTCAGACACCACATATGTAAATGCAAGTAGATACAGAGCTGGAGGAAACAGTGGGTGGAAAGAAAGGGGGCAGTTGTTTATTTTAAACTTTATAAAATTTGCCCCACTTCTCCTCTACCCTCTGAAATAACTTGGAAAACAAAGGAGCTGACTTAAAAGTCTCCTGTTTATTTTGAAAACACGCATGTGCAGCAAAGTAGTCTTCAGCAATAGTCAAGTCATATGACAACACAGGTTCTACAAATACAGAGCACCAAATGCTCACCACGGTAATCAAACATACTAAAACCAACATATACCACTTAAGTGCATGAGAAAGTTTAATTTAAAAAAAAATAATTAAAAATGTGTATACTTACAAACTTTGAAAATAACCCTGCAATGTAATCACTGCAAGTACTTAGGCTTTTCTGCCAATTCCCATCACGAAAGTTAACTAGAAACCCAGTCTCAACCTGTACTGAGGACCTCAGAAGCAGTATGGCAACAGTATCCACATCTCTCACAGAGATTTTCACTGATATGGGCAATCATGTCGGTTCTGTGTTTTGGAAAAATTCACTTCAATCCTCTTTCTAGACATTTTATGAAAAAGTAGCCATCTGTAACCTACTGTGATGGAAATTTTCACACTCTGCTTGCAAAGGCAACCAACAGCACACTCTTCACAAGCTTGGCAAGATGCATGGCAGCAGTCACTGCTGCTGTCTCCCGGGCTCTGTCATTTTCTGGGATGTGACCCATAGCCATGATGGTACAACAATTACAAACTACCTACACTTGTACCCGGGACACTTTGTGGCACCTAATGACAGTCACTATGCAAGCAGATACAGTAAATCCTGAGGCAAGTCTAACACAAACTTTTTCTTGGTCATAAAGTCTGAAGATTTTATGGGGAAAAGTTCAAGGAGTATTCAGGATTTATCTTTTCCTTTCCATTAACTATATATAGTAAAGTGTCTCTGCCTCCTGTTGATTGGTGGCCCTGGGATACATCTTTGAGAAGCTGCCATCTCTGTACCTCCTGAGTGACTGACCTTGGCCACAGACACAAAGAAACAAACAATGCAGGGTGTATTTTCTAAGTTATGCTAGTCTTCAGAGAACACTGCCCTGACAAAACAAGTTGAGGTCACATCCATCAAGAGACAAAAGTTGCCGTGAGCAGAAGACTCCATGCTGGTCTATCAGAAATTGTAGAGAATATCAAAGCCTTCAGCCATTAGAGTTTCTGCACTCTAGTGACAAGGTACCTACAGCCACAACTTTCCCCAAACACAGCATCCCTCCACAATGCCAACATAACCTGTATCCTTATTCCTACTGCTGTAAGCTGTGAAAGTCATGCAGCTTTAACAGTATGAACATCCACACTTTGTATAATGCAGATCATTTTTTTAAGTATCAATCAGATTTACCTAAAGTCTGTTTTACATGTTTTACATTATTTAGTACTGCCCAGTACTAATTTGGATATTTCTCTTTAAGTTGTTTTACTGTGTCTTGCAAAAGAGGAGTGCACACCCAGTATGCAGTCCTACCAAATTCAAAACAGATGCGTATAAATAATTTAAAAATCCATATTGAAGCCAAGTACACAGAGTTCACCAAGACAGCATGCTGCTCTATTAGACATGCTGCTCAAGTTACCTTTCAAGGCTACTCCTAGCCATATAGAGCTAGGCTCTGATGATGGCTAAGAATCTGAGAGTCATGAATCATTGTTCTCAGTGTGAACACCATCATCACCACGTGGTTCCCCCTATACTTCTTTGCAAATATTATAAAGAAACAAAACCAGGAATATTTGGTGCAGAGATAAAGATGAGGCATTGTTAGTGCTCCTTTCAGAGCTCAGATAGTGCTCAGCCTGCTCAAATAGTTAAAGTCATTCTAATCTTACCAGACTTCTGATATACATACTTGAGCTGAGTGAGGAAGCACAGGATGGCCCCCTTTGGTACCAGGTAGCTCTACAGTCCTGCCTGTGTGTACTGGCACAGTACAAGAAGAGGGTTCCTGCCTACACCATCTCTGGAACCTTGCACTGCTAGAACAAGAGCATCAGGCATCTTCCTCAAGCAAGCCAAGTTAGAAAGACTCTTGACGATCTATCAGTGCTTTGAACAGCTGTGGAATAGCAGTGCTTTCTCTTTCATACATAGGCACTGAAGGGAGGAGGAAAGAGGAGAGAGCAAAAAGCCTTTTCAACTGTCATTTCATCAGCATTTAAGGAAGCATGAAAAAAGGAGGATTTAAAACAAAGCTACAATCCAGTCAGTTCAATTTCATTCACCCTTGATTTCCCCACTGTTTAATGAGTCATGAGATAGTATAATTCACAGATTTCTGCATCAAAGAAATTCTTGCAAACACCATGTTTTCCATGTAAACCAGAATTTGGATACACTGGTCATTTTCAATCCACCAGGACAGAACTTCAATCTGTGATCATAGTTACAAGACTATGAGACTGAGTGCTGCTATGAACTGTCTCATCTCTCTTGCTCAGGTACCTCTGTCAAGAAAAGCACAAACTCATACTCCAGGGAGATTTGCAAAACTCCATTATTTGGTTTAAAATCTATGCTACAGATAGGAAGATAGCAGGACAGTTTTAGAATTGCGATACTTCAAAAAGTTCTCATAAAGCATTGGACTAAAGAAAAGGAAACTGGGGAAATCCTACCCAAAACTCAAGTAACTTCTCCATGCAGAGTGGTTGTGTCTCACCACATACTGAAAAAGGGTTCCAGCAGAGTCCTACCTATCTCTGCACCATCCCCCAGAGAAGGTGCGCAGTGATTTCTGTGCTTGCAGTCATGTCACATTACTACAACTTCTCTCAGATGAGTGTGAGAATTGCTCGGTGCAGCCCAGGCTTTGGCCAGGTTAAATAACATTATGTCCCTTTTTCTTTGTTGCATACAAAAAAATGTGATCCCTGATCCAAACATTCTGATTCTCATAATGCATTCATGGGACCTAAGAGGAAAAGTGTTGTATGAAAATGCAAAAATACTAGTTACAAGTTGTTGTGTTAGGATGTAGCTGCTTTTGCACAGACAACAAGGGAAGTGAAAGACAATCAACCTCTTACTCTGGGAAGTAAACCGCCAGTAGCTACCACTTTGTGCTCCTGGTCTACATGAGTAAGATACAGTATTGTCTCACAAAACCAGCAGAAACATCCATCTTCTGTGGAAGGGGCAGTGGTGGCCACTCAGGGCATGCAGAGTCATGCCCTTTTAAGCAGCTAGAAAGTTTGCTGTTCATCACCATTAGAACACTTGCTTCAAGCAACCGGAAGAATACTTCTGGGAAAGGTTGCTGATGCAGTACACTTATGAAAGCACAGATGTGACGACTGAAAACCACCTGCTTGTGCCAAGTGCAGATACTAACAGAAAAGAGCAGCCACGTCAATGATAGCTTACATGAAAGTTTAAATAATAGACTAGGCAAAACTGATTTGAGAGAGAGGAAAGGATGCTAAGGCAACTTTAACAATAGGCTAGATTGCAAAAAAGGATACACTGATGTTATAAGGAGACCTCCTCTCTATAAACACCGAATCAGAATTTCAAACTTTTCTTTTAAAACTCCAAGCTCTTCTGTATAAAAAACAAACAAACCAAACCAAAAAAAGCTTGTAATCCTGAGCAATGCATAACCAATGCAGTTTGTACAGATGTTCAGATAGCAGCCCTTGGAAGCCTGAGACAGCTCTTTCCCACCACAGGGTGCAAACCTCAAAAGCCACAGCTTTCAGGACAGAGTTCAGCTACCACCACCTGAAGAAAGGGGCTGATGTCTAACAGGGAGACAGATGAACAACACTTAGTTACTACAGCAGACAACAGTAGATGAAAGCCTGTCAATTGTCTAGGTGCAAGATGATGGCAGTACCAAGGAATCAAGGAAGATATATATATATATGCAAATATGCAAACAAGAAAGCTAAGGAAATAAGGTCAGAGTAGAAGACAAACACTTTGCTATACTGTGCTCAATGGCCTGGCTTAGAGTAAACCTCGGAATAGCACGAGACTTCTCGTGCTATTCCGAGGTAAAGTGTTTTCCACTCTTGCCTGTTACCTGCTTTTTCCTCTGTTTATAACTTTTTTTTTTCACAGATACATTCTGATCCCTTTGAAATGAAAGACATTTTTTTCATTATCTTCAAGGCAAGCAGTATTTTGTCTTGTATTTGAAAATTCCATCCATGTGGAACACAGGGTAAATACCTGGAACAGAAAATCAAACTACATCTATTTTACAGAGATTTTGTTTACTGTGGTATATTTCTTGTACTAATGTAAAAATATACACAGATCTTTAAGGAAGTAATTTTGATTTACATCCAGCAAAGCAGTTAATAGTGATTATGGCAATATTCCACTTAGAACTGATTTATCCAACACACGCTTGGGGCATGGACCAGTTTAAATGATTTCAAGAAAAGTACCAGAAAGAAGAAAAAATTCCTCCAATCCACCTTTAGAAAAATAAAGGAAAAAAGACAGCAAGAAAGACTCTTTTGAATAAGAGCTCCTTGCCCATCTGTCCTTTCCCAGACTACAGAGACAGCTGAGATGTGGAGAAGGTATTTTCAACAGCAGATCATGTACTCTGTTTTGCTGGGTCCCACACAAGCATCTCCCAATCTTCAGGGCCCATCAAAGTAATTCAAAATCTCAAGAAGAGTCACAGAGCATTTTGCATGCCCTAGCATCCAGTTTTTAACCTACACCACTATAATCTTACAATTCAATTAAACAAACTTGTGGTGAATGACTTTACACAGGCCTCAATGCTCAATCCATGAAGGAATACAACATCTTCCACTCATGCATGCCAGAAAGAGAATCCTGTAGTAACACACAAGGCTTTTCATTATAGTCCAGAGCATCGTTTTCTAAAACCCCTTTCCCATCTTTTAGACTACTTACATAGCAGTTCTCAAACTACACTGAGTCAAGGAAATAAAAGTGTGCACAAGTGACCTGTGAGCAGCTGGATGCCAGGCAGAAGATGCAGAGGAAGTAGATGACAGAGGAAATGCATGAGGCAGCTGTGCTCCATCCCAATCCCAACTATACTGTCCCAAACATACGGACTGCTCCCCTCCCAGGGGGCCACCCATGCACAAACACAGCCCTCCCTTCCTCCTCTCATACAGCACAGGGCTGAGGCTCACTGTAAGAGCCACCAGCAGCCACAACCAGGTACTCGGGTAGGGATGGGATACAAATGGGACAACCGTTTTAGAAACTAGCAGCACACAAGAACTAGCACTGGTTTCTGCTGCCCTAAACAGTCAAAGGGCATGTCTAATGCTGCAGGTGTTACTGTAGAGTGCAAATACGCAACACAGCCTTAAGCAAGCTACTCCAGCACAAGGAGAACCCTAGACACTGCACTGAGATACTTGGAAGGTTAACAGACCCGCTTTCTAAGCCAGCCACACGATTTCCAGGCCTGGAGGGTCAGATCCAGTATCACAGCACCACACTGCAGATAGTGGTGCTGGCTTACTCCACAGCAACAGAAACAACATTCCTAGTTCACATAATTACGTGCTAGCAGTGAAAGCGCCTCCAACAACAGCTTCTGACAGCCAAAAATAACATTACATTTTCCTTACAAAAGTTTAATATCTAATAGACCAACCACTAAGTTGTCCAGAAATAAACCACAAAGGGATTTCATCTTTCCCAGCTCTTACTTGATACCTGATTATTACCTATTGCTATAGTCAATTTGTAGCACCCATTCAAGTTTCATTCTGAAGGAGAAATATATTTACACAGAACAAGTATCCATGTAATCACAAAATAACAAATATTTTTAAGTATGTAGAACAGTGAATGTGTAATAAAGACTTTTTTAAAGCAATGTTGCTCCAGGAAACACATTTGAGGGAGTTTACTCCCAGGACTACATTTTGGTGATATAAAAAAAAATATCACTTAGTCTGCTACAGAATGACTGGTGGTATTATGAAGAACATTGACTCCAAGCTATTTACAGTTCAGGCAAAGGAAAAACTTCTGCATTCTGTATAACTGTACTCACTTTATAACCATCGGGGATTATTTAATACCATAGGAGCTCTCTGTCAAAGAATGCATTGTGATGGGCCCCATAGGGCCACTGAACAAAAAGACCACTCTTGGCTTCATGCTCAATAACAAGACATGATTAATATGGTTTATTAAAAAAAAGAGACTTTAAACAAAAAGCAGGATTTTATGAACTTGCATATTAACAGATGTTTTAACATCTGAATATTCTGTAAATTTTAAGTTGCAAAACCACCATTCATCTGCCACTATAATTTAAATAAAAAGAAGCAATGAAGACTATGTAGACTAAGCCAAAAGGTCTGGTCTGGATACCTTAATATAATTACCAAAATTAATTTTAATGCTAAAATTTAGCAATTGTATGCTTTTTTATTATTAACGTTTCTAGAGAGCATAATGACAATATATTTAACCAGTAAATACTAAAAATTACTAGCAACATAGAAGAAAATAAAAATCAAACAATACCTCAAACACTAAGCAATGAAAGGCTAAACTTAGCTTACTCGTTAGCAGTTACTTATTAGTATCTATGAAAATTGGTTCTATTCACAGCTGTGCAATAAATTGGAACATTATCCAATCTGGTTTGTAATGACATTATGGACACATTATTTCTTTAATCAGCTGTTTTTGAGTTATTAGCCAATTTATTTAAACCTATTTAAAACTATTTTTAAATCAGCTACTTGGTAAACTACTTTCCAGCCTTCTCTTTTTTACATTAAGGCTAATAGGTTTGCTTTTTAATCTTATTCAACATTCTCTGGTATGCTGTCTTGCAAAGAATCCATGGCAAAATAAGAATTTAAGAGTGAAAGATATGCTACTGTATGGCTTGCCAAATGATTAGGCTAGTTTTCAGGCTGGCAATTCCTCAAGAATCATTTTCTCTACTAGCTGAAAGAGTTATTTATCACAGAAGCCAACACGGTCAGAAGACAACAGGAGGAGTTCATGGTAAAAAGAAAGGCAGCATCACATCAAAGCCTGGTACTCAGAGTTTGTACCCCATTTCAAACCATTTCTGCCTGAAGTGCTACAGCATTTCTGTGGCAAGAGGAGTAAATTACCAGCCACTGAAGTTGCGTCTATTTGATTTTTCTCTTTCTTTTCCTCCCCGAATTTCCAAAGTCTGCGAGGTTTTAACTATGCGGTATATCCCCACAACACCAGAGCATCGTGCTACGGCATCGTCTTGTTTATGGGAGTCGTCTTCGGGCCGTATCATTTAGCTTTTGGGTTTTCTATTGGAGGCAAGCAAGCCGGGGAGGGAGCGGAGCTCGGCGACAATGGGAATATCCGGCTCTGCCTCCCGCTGGAAAAAACAGCGACAACAAAAGGGGAAGAGGAGATTCCCTTACAGTGGGTGGCAATCGTCCTGTTTCGGGGAGCTCAGGAAGAGGGAAACCAGCCTAACGGCTCCATCGAGTGACCTCCACGGAAACTTTCCAGGCTGTTTAGTGACCCCGGAGTCCCGCCGCGCCTCATACCTTCTCGCCAAGCCCCCAGAGCCCGCCGCCCCTCCCTCAGCGCCAACGAAGCGGTGAGCCCGTTCCCGGTGACAGGACCGGCGGCATCCCGCCGCCCCATATCTGCTCCGCTTCCACAGCGACCGGTAACCTCCCCCTCTCCGCGCCCCGCCGCACCTTTTGCTCAGAGGCCGGACCCGCACAGCCACCTTGACGTTAGCCATGACTCAGTTCACTCCCAACAGCCGCGGCCGCCCGCGCCCCGGCCCCGCATCGTGACTCCCCCAGCGCCCGGGGAGGAGCGGAGCCACCCGCCACGCCACGCCCCGCCACTGAGGGGAAGAGAGGGCTCGGCCAGGCCCAGGCAGGCCCCGCGGGGGCGGGAGGGAAACCTCTTCAGGCGGAGGGGAGGACTTTCGGACAAACACTCCACAGAACCGCGAGCACCCAAATCGAGTTTTCCTCAGAAATTAGGTCCGCTAGGGACCTCTAGACCGAGACGGTGGTTTCATGCTTAAAATCGCATGGCAGGGCTGCCCCTGCTCCCTTACCAAATACAGGTATCAGCAGCGTAACGACATGGATTTTATTCAGTTTAATGCTGATAGTCCGATTAGATAGATGGGTGCTGCCATGAAGATACTCAGTATGGACTGCCCAAGAGAAACAGCTTGAGTCAGAAGTAAAAAATGGCCAGTCTAATCCTACTCACGTTTGATCACATTTTTTTTCCTAGTAATGGCAGGCAATCAGAAAACCAGAATCATTTAAAGTGCAAAACACTCCACATTTCATTACTTTGATTCGAGTAAAGTAACTATCCCTTTCTTACCAGCACTAAAGCAAAGCTCTCGAGTGTTTTAAACTCATTTGAAAACCTCCTATCGTGATGGAAGTATTTATTGTCTAAAATAAAATTTTGAAGCATCTGAAGAACTATAATTGAAATAAACCTGTTATACTTCACTTACAAAAGCACCAAAACTTTAAAAAAATTGCTTTTAGACTAATGTCCATCAGTGAGGGACATGACTGTGAGCTCGGAGAGCAAATGTGCCTTTTAGACTGTACAGTGTTTTCAGTAAAAATGTCGTCTCCTCCTCTGCAATTGTGTGGAAGCCCTTTATTTCCACATCTGTAATGACAGTGATGTAGGACTTTGGACTCAAATCCTGCAATGACACACAGTAAGTGTTCACACAAAGTTCCCATTTGAGTTTATGGGACTTGAATGCCAGCTTATATTCTCAGACCCTATCTACTGACATTCTGCTTGACTTAAGCCAAATTGTTTCTGTCCTCTTAACTTTTCTCAACAGCAGCAAAGAGGAACATCAGCTATGGCTACACAATATACTGGAGAAGCAATAAGCTAGGCTCTTTGACATCACATCCAACAGAACTATGTAATCCACAAATATCAACATGGGTTTCTCAAAAAAATTTAAATATAGAATAAGTCTGTTACAAGCAAGTCAGATCAGAGCATGCTCTAACAAAAAAGAAAAAAACACAAACCCAACAAAAAAAACCTCCAACCCAAACAAAAAAAAAAAAAACAAAACCCCCAAACCCTAAGACTTCTTCCTTAATTCTACTCTAATTTTAAATGCAATATTCAGACAACCCACAACGGAAGCTGTGTAGTGCTGAGCCACCTACCGGCTACTTTCAAGAACAAATACAGGGCTTCTAAGAAATCGAACAGGTTGGATGCATGATGATTTCAGATGCTACAAATGATACACCGGTTGGAAGGAATGCATCTGCATGACTTCCCAAATATCCCAAATACGAAACAACTTCCTTGGAAGACAACCGACTGCCCTGGTTTATAGATGCCCTGCCAGGGGCATCTTTTCATGCCATAAAAGTTGCTAGGATTGCATACTACAACAATCATGAGTTTTTGCTAAGTTGGCAGTCATGTCATGCTCACAGAAAAAGAGTTTTTTTTTAAGGAGGCACTGTAGATAGAAAAAGCAACAGAAGAGACTGAAGAATTGATCTATCACTATCATAGAAATGTGGTTTGCAAGTCAGAAGACCTGCCATGTATCACCAATTCTCTGCTTTCCCACACAACATATCATAGCCATCATAATCTGTAACTTGAAACTAGTTTAATTTCTTGGTTGGAACCCCTTTGGAAACACAAGCTGGGATCTCAGACTTTGCACTGTTTTTTTTTAGTTACAGGATTTTATAACAAAACAAAAAGCAAAGGAACTGAGCTCTCAAAATCTAGTGCTTTTATTGAAGTTTTATAGTGACATATAAAACACAGTGTATTATCACAATATTTATAGAAAAATGAATACAGACACTATCGCAAATGCGTAAGAAATACCCAAACAAATTTGCATTGATGATACAGGTCCAAGGGAATCCTAAAGTTCCAAGAAAGAACTCTTATCAGTCTTCTCAGCAGTCTTCCTATGAGCTACTGCTCACTGCCCTTGTTGTTTTGGTAGGCTTTTTTTTTAGCAGTTGGAGAACTGTTATGTAAAAAATGAAATATAACTACCTACAAAGTCTTTGCTGGATTAAAGCACAACTATGTGGTACTTTTCATCCAAGACTGTAAAAAGGTAGTGCTCTGAATAGCCAACCTAATTGAAGAAAATTATTAGTTAGGTTAAAGATAAGCCCAAGTCTGGCTCAGCAGTATTGCAGATGCTGTCAAAATATACTTCTTTTTGCACTTTTCTCCATTTCCATATTTCTTCTGTCAGCTCCTCCAACTCCACCAGGAGCAGCTCTGTTCTTGACAAAGCAATGTCCTGAAGCAAAAAAGAGTTGCATTTCATGTCTACACATCCTGTCAATCCAGTAGGACATAAAATCAACCTAAACAATGAAACAGCACTGAACTCTTAGTGCTTAAGGAGGCAGAAGGTTCAGTTCTGCTACTCACCATATTCTTTATGAGAGTCGGTATCTGAGAGATGCTTCTTACAGTCTGCAAATGGCTTTCAAGCTTCTCAATGAAAGTCGCAGCCTCAGTCAACAACTCTACTATACACCTGTAATCAAGAATAAGCCCCTGACTCAAAAGTTGTGCAGAACAATGAAGATTTAATACTATCCAGCTCTTATTTATTTCCTCTGTGAGTTTCCTTAGTCCTCTTCTCCACCTTTTTTTTACTCTTCTCAATGGAAAAAACTGAATGAAAGCATGTACTTTTCACTGTTCATTAGTTCAAAATAATTTGGACTCATGCAAATAAAGAAGAATTATTTTCTAGATACCTACTTGTGGTAAGTAGCCTCAATAGGCAGGCTCTCTTGACATTTGGGCTTTAGCAACATCTTCTTAAGAGCCCTCTCCTCTTTCAGTACAGCTTCCAAGTGTCTGTTCATATCTTGCAAAATATCACATTTTTTACCTGTGGAATAAAGTTGTAAATTTGAAACCATTGCACTGCTAAAACAGGAGCAAAATTTCTTCTGGAGAAAGAAAAAAAGAAAGAGTTATCTATTGCACTGAACAGTTTACACTCAGGTGTCATGAATCAGAATTACTTTAGAATACAGAGGACTTAATATCAGTATGCACCTCCAAGCCTTTTACCCACTTTTTAGAGATACTGCTTCAACAAAACTACATATAATGTAAAACAGTTAAGCAAATTTTCTTTGAGATTAAACCAATTAAAGTGTAACATAGCATTGAAGTACTACAACATACTTCACCAGCCTAACACAGCAGTGACTAGCTACAATCCTTTTAAGCATACATCGAATCATGTGGGAAAAGTGCGAAGTAATAAAGATATTAAAACATATGCTCCAAAAAGACTAAAATGAAAATACAAGTAATTTTAGGGACACACAGATCCAGAAGAAATAGAAATAGTTACTGGAAAGGCTGCAAAGTAGCAGACAGGCCAAGGGAAGCAAATCACATTACTAATGATCTCAAAATTCCTGAGGCTCCACTAACACCACACACATGCACACCCCCATCCACAATCTTTCTTTTTTTTTTGAGAGTTAGTTGTACCAGGGCTGCTTCTGACACAGCCGAGGGTGTCAAATAGTACAGAAGGGCTAATAAAACATCTTCCACCTCTAACAAGCTATCCAGTGGAGATAAATGAAATAACTTCTAGAAGCATTATATGCCCAGCTGAAACATTAATCCACTGATAAAGTCATTTAACACCCTTCAGACACAACTGCACCTACCTAGGTAAAAAGGGTGAGCAATGTCTGCTGTCTCCTTCTCCAACTGTAGAATTTCAATTTTCAGTTTATTCTGCAACATTAATGAGAATCCATTTGTAGCATTTATACAGATATTGCTGATTCTCTTGGGGTGGGAAATGAAGTAGAGATCAAGAGGATGGGGGAGAGCACAAGTGTGAAAGAGCAAGCATTTGCATGAGACCATGTTACTATGCCCCTCTCAGGTGTTTCTACTAACAGGTGGACCTTTTTTAGACAATAGGAAAAGACTGTCTAGAGAAAAGACAAGATCAAACCCAGGCTAAAATTGATGATTTATTGGGAATTTGTACTAGAAAAGACAGTTAACTCCTAATCCACAGGAATGCACATCTCCTACAAATCAGTTTCCTAGCCTACGCTCTCCCAAAGAGCTTTTCACAACCCCAACCCTCCTCCTTCTGGCAGTGACTGGTTAGTGTTGTGTTGGGTTTGTTAGCTGTGAGAGCAGCTCTAGGTGAACCTCCTAGCTTTAGTTCTCGCCAATGATAAACCAGCATGAGAGCAGCAAATACTTGTGGCTGAGTTAGCTAGACAAGTGAAGATGGAGGAAAGTATAGAAGAGGATGATGTATCGGTCTCTCAGGACACACAGAGAACTGATGTTTTGCTTTTCTTATCACCAAGGACAAAAATAAACCCACTTCGCTCACAGCACACTGAATATCTGGCAGAGAAACTACTTTGCATGTGAAGCCTTCAAGCAAAGGAAGGTAAGTAGCCACTTTACTGGGAGCTGGAAACTTTCTTCCTTCTGATGATCAGTACAGAATGACACCAGCTGTTGAACTCATTCTCCAAAAGAGGAAATGATGAATGTGTTATACTCCTTAGCTGTAAGGCTTTGTAGCTGCTGGACCCCAGATTGTTTTCTGAGCTTTTGTTCACTGGTACAAAAACTGTGTTTATTAAATTACACCATTTAAAAAAAACCCCCACGCCTACAGGAAACACAGACAATGGGAAATGATTTTCTCTTGCTAACAAACAATGGTCTAATAACTAATAAACACATTTTTGTGTATGCAAGTTAACTGCAAACTCTTATTTGGTCTTCACAAAACTCCAGGTAATACTTCAAGGATGCAAGCTGCTGTGCCCTTCCAGTTACACTGAAAACTTTGGTTTGATAATTTTGTTCTTTTCTTTATGACAATTCATCCCACTGGGCAAACAAACAAACATCAACTGTTAAACAGCTAAACTGTGAAAAAAAAAACCCAACAAACAATCCCAAAACACAAACCAGTAAACACACTGCAGTCTGCCCATCTCAGCAGGTGCCATGTGTTGTCTAAGTATCAAAGTGCCGAGCATACACTAACAGCTGAGGCTGTACCTCATTGATTTCTGCTTGAATGCTTGCCAATTCTTCCCTCTCCGCATATTTTACAAAGCATGGGTCTTTCCTACGGGTTAAATCCAACTTCTCCTGCGAAAGCAAAACAAAGGGGAAAACTGCAGTCAGCAGCAAGAAGAGATCAGGTGAATGCGTAGGACTGGCTCTCAACAGTCTAAAAGTACTGTTAATCTATTGCACTATGTGGTAACTTTCAACTGTACAACCTATAGAACACAATCGTTATTTGTGGAAAGCAAACAGGTGTGAGAATACAGCCTCGTACAAGGCTGTATGAGAGCGCTCCCAACGACCCGGCTTGCGCACGGTTGGGCCAGGCGAGGGGCCATCAGTAACCTCACGCCTTCGTTCCAGAGAGCGCACGGCGGAGTAGGAGCACGGTTACTCCTGGCCGGGAGAGCCGCCACCTGCCGCCAGGGCACGGACGGACTCAGCAACCTCCCAGCCGCGGCTTCTCCAACCCTGTACCACAGGTAGTTGTTCCTACGCCACCGGGCCGTTACCTGGCTCACGATTCCCGCCGCCACGCACTGCGCCAGCAGGGCGGCCGCCGCCGTGGGGTACTTCCCTTCCCAGGGGGCGGCCGCAGTACCGCTGCCGGCCTCACCGCCCTTCGCGTCTTGGTACCGGTCCGGCCTCTTAAGAGCGGCCGCCGGCGGCTCAACAGCGACGGTGTTGCGACGCTTCTTCATGCTGGATGGCCGGGAAGCCAGCGGTACCCGAGCGGCCGCCATGTTGAGTGTGACAGGGAAGAGGAAGCGACACGCGTCCGGTTCCGGGGTGGCCGGTAAATGCTCGGGAGGCGTCGGTTCTCGAAGGGCGAGGTGGGGCAGGATGCGGAACGCTCCGCCGCTGCGTAGCGTTGGCGTGTGGTGCCTGTAGAGGTGAGTTAGGCTAGGACGGGCCCTATGGGGCTGGGGCGGCTGTCGATCCCCGGTGGGGTTGAGGCGGAAGGGTCGAAGTTAGCAGTGGGGCACTGTTGGCTTTGCCCCTTGCCGAGGGTCCGGCCGACCCGCTTCAGGTCGTCGCGGCGGGGAGCGCTGCCCCCGGGCTCCTCATGTTCCCCGGTTCCCGGCGGCGGACCTGGCGCCGGCTCTTTGGCCTTAACCCGGCGTGGAGTGTCCTGGGGATTGATCCCTGCCGAGTTACGGGGCCTAGATGTCGTGCGTCCCCGCCTGCCATCACAGCAAAAGAGTCAAGTCTGCAAGGGTCAGAAATGTGCCCAGCAAAGCAAAAACTAGTGCTGAAGGCTGGCCCGTGCTGAAAGGCACTACTGGTATCCCAACCAGCCTCCATGGGAATTCCCCTAACGCCGCTGGGCTCCGAAAGAGGCAAAATACAGGATGCGGGCAGGTTTTTCCACTTAGCTTTAACTATATTTGGTGCATCGTTTCGGTACTCAGCTGCTGTAATTGAAGGCATCTTAAGCTCAGTAAATCTTCGAAGTTCTGGGTTTTGGTTGTGAGAGGGATGAATATAGTGTGTTGAAACACACGTAGTGTTGAAGGCTGTATATGTGACATTATTTCTGGCATTTGTTTTATCACAGAGACTTTGGGTTGCAGTTTTGTACCACAGAATAACAGAAACTGGCAGAGACCGTCGTTCAAGCTCTGTATGATTGACAGGGATCTGTTAGGATGGGAAACAGCGCATTAAAAGCCCACCTGGAGACAGCACAGAAAACTGGTGTGTTTCAGCTAACAGGAAAGGGACTTGCAGAGGTAAGTAACTGTGATGGAAACGTGACTGTTTGTGTGCATGACAGACACTTCTGGGGAAAAATTGCTACCTTGTCATTGTCAGAATGCACTGGGTACATGTATTTCTTCTAAGTAGTGGCAGATAATATTTCAACATGGTTTTTCTTTTTTTGCTGAGCAGATTTTTGCTTGCACTGTCTTCTGATTGGAGAATTTGTCTTGTGGACTTATGAGTTTGTATTTTAGGGTGTATGTATGCTTGAGAAGTACTAGTTGCAATGTTAAAAAAGGGCTGTAAACTTGCAGGGAAAAAACAATAGCTGTCTTGTTACCTAGAAAGATACTTGACAATTTGTCAGGTTTGGATACTGGCACTGTATTTAACTGTAGTCATGAACACCCTGTAAGCTCTTCATTGGGCTGTAAGCATCTTAAAATTTATTATAGCAGCAGTTGTCTTGCTTTGACTCAACTGCAGAAAAGCACAGAATGTTTTGGAGCCATAAGTCAAGTAACAATTCACAGGATAGTAAAAATAACTATCATAGTAATTTTCCATGTCTAGGTAGGCTACTGAGTGGAAGAAGATACTTCTTAGCCTACCTTCTCTTTTCCCTGTTCCTCTGCCAAACCAAAGGAGAATCAAAAACCACTGATCTGTTGACCAGGACTGGATGGTGATTGTCAGGTTTTAATTTTTTTTTTCAGCTCAGGGTAAAGTGCAGATTAAAACAGTACAGGGGAAGAATAAGAAAAATTGTTTACTTAATTATTTAAAAAGGAAAGCAAGAGAAAAATTTCTATGCTAAAACAGAGAGTTGTTAACTGGCTGTAGGATATTTTTAAATGACAGGCATGTTTGAGACATGCACAAAAGGACTAAATATAAATGAGCTCGTGTTATAGTAGTACATTTCCTTCTGCCTTTTAATTTTAAATTCTTTAGCTTAAAAACTACTATTCCTAGATGCTAGACTCTTTTTCATATCCTTCCCTTCAAAAGATAAAAGAATATTTTTTAAAAAGATGTATTAAGCAAATTTTCCAACTTAGTTGTACACTGTGGTGGCTGGACATTGTGATACTTGTGGCAGTATGCAATAGCAATACAAATTTCAATTAAAATTTTAAGCTGTGTAACTTGAACATTTGAAGTTGTATTGACTATTTAAAGTGCTTTGTCTTCTTTTCCTCTCTTTAGTTTCCTGAAGATCTGCAGAAGCTTACAAGCAACTTAAGGACAATAGACTTGTCGAACAACAAAATAGAGCTCTTGCCACCACTCATTGGAAAATTTTCCTTTTTGAAAAGCCTTGTTCTAAACAACAACAAACTAAGTATGCCTGCTAATTAGTATCTCCACAGACTTTGCAAAAAACAATAACCTGACTTCTCTGATCAGAAACTAAATTTAATGATTTAACTCTCACAGGATGTAAATGGGGAGTTTAGACACCTAAACTGAAGTCAGGTGGCTTAGTACTTTTGCAGAGAACAGCTGTTGAGAATGATCTGTAGAAAATGTTGCTGGCTGTTCAGTGGTGGTTCTTGTTTTTGTTGGACAGATGTCCGACTTTATGGGAAAACTAGGATGAGGTTAAGGATCTAATTTTTTTAAATGTGTTAATTGTGTGTTCTCTACCTCTCTGAAAAGCAGATGTAATTTAGAAACTTCTTTCACTCTAATAGTGGAACTCGGGGAGTAATATAACCTGAGTATAGGTAGAGTGAGGGTGAATGAGTGCCAGCATGGCTTACCTGGTTTATGTGGTGGTATGATACAAAATGAATTATCTGAGAACTTAACTTTTGAGGGAGTTGCGTAATACCTTTAAAGAGCTGCAGTAGACCTGCAGCTGTGAATCATGTGGTACTTTGGTTGTCATAGAATACATTGGCAAAGTGTTTAGTAAATAGTATAACTGGTAGTCAGAAATCCTCAAGAGTAGCCTTTTAGCCTGTGAAAAAGGCAGGGTCTGCCTTCTCTGCAGATTGTTTTTAAGGCATTTATGGAAGATGATTAAAAAGCATGTGTTGCTAGTGGGCTTCAGTTTCTGATCAGGGATCTGTGCCTTCATTGGAAAATAGGGAAGAATCCTGTGAGAAATGACTAATCCAGCTCCATGTTCCATGCAGCTTGTTTGAATTAAATAGGGATGGGTGTTTACTACTTTTTGTTTAGGTCATCTCTTTGTTCTGTCCTTTATTTCTAGCTGCTTTACCCGAGGAGCTCTGTAAACTGAAAAAACTGGAAACACTACACTTGAATGGCAATCACTTGAGGCAGCTACCAGCTGCATTTGGACAGCTTTCAGCTCTCAAAAGCCTGAGCCTTTCTGGAAATCAGCTGCGGACTGTCCCTGCCCAACTCTGTGGTCTTCGCCACTTGGATGTGGTAGATCTTTCAAAAAATCAGATCCAAAACGTTCCTGACACTGTGGGAGAACTGCAGGCTATTGAGCTTAATTTGAATCAGAATCAGGTCTGGTAATTGAGATATTACAGACATGTAGATTTAGGATGTAATTTATCTTAGATTTAGCACGTCCCCAGATCAGAAGAGGACTATCAAAACTTTATAGCTAAAACACATCTCCTGAACACATGGAAATGAGTGATCATGACTAGAGCCTGTACTGATACATCCAACTGCCTAGTTAAGCTAACTTAACAAATCCTGAGTTTAATCATACAAAAAAATTACTTGGAACACTTCTTGAGTAAGAATGTGACGGGCAGATATATAGGTTGCCTGTCATCATGGAAGAAAAAGAAGTTACATGGATTATTTTTTAAAAACAATTACATTACTTAGAGTGTTGAGTAGTTACTGCTGATGTAGTTTATACTTGCGAAGTAATTGTTCCATATTAGTCTGAAACGCAAAAAATTAAGTAATCAGGGATCACTAACATTTTAATCCCGTTTCTCTTTATTTCTACCAGATTTCCCAGATCTCAGTGCAGATCTCCCACTGTCCACGCCTCAAAGTCTTGCGTTTAGAAGAAAACTGTCTAGAACTCAGCATGCTTCCCCAAAGCATCCTCAGCGATTCCCAGATCTCGTTGCTTGCGGTGGAAGGTAACCTCTTTGAGATCAAGAAACTCAGAGAACTGGAAGGTTATGACAAGGTTTGCATCTCTTATTCTTTTTCTAAACAAAGCTGCCAGGGAAGTCCTTATCCATACCTAACTAATCACAGTGCTAAACTTCTATGCTGGTGAATACAAGCACAGTCTGCTGATATTGTCACAAGTGCTGAGCTTGTAACTAACCTCTGAAAAGAATTTCAAGAGTTGCTCAAAGATTAACTTTCTTTCAGGATTCAGTGTTCCTTTCATCAGCATCTTTTGATGACAGGAGTGTGTCTTTGCTTCAGGATGAAACATAACGGATGCTTCCTATTAGCAGCATTCTTGGCTGTTACTGTTCATCCTTAACGCTTGACTGTTTAGCACTGTGAGGACTCTATAGAATATTCATCTCAATTACAGCAAACAGCAGAAAGTGCGTGTTTGTTTTGTGTGGTTTTTCTTAATTAAAGCTCTAACAGTTGTGTGTGGGAAATGCAGAATGGTTTTTAGTTTGGAGTAGAAGCTTAGCTACTTTATTTAGTGAATCTTGCATTTATTTCTGAATTTAAGTGTTTTGGGTTTTTTTTTGTAGTACATGGAACGATTCACAGCTACAAAGAAGAAGTTTGCATGATTGCTGTTCTGACCCTGTATATTCCCAGTGCAAAGAGGCAGTGACTGAAGCTCCAGCTTCACCAACTTAAACCAAGACTGATAAAGATGATCATCTACTGCTCATCTAGTAGCCTGATGCAGTCTGTTAAGGCCACGTGGAATAAACTTGAACTAGAGAACATGGGCATTGAACTGATGAACCTGTCCAGGGCCAGTTTTCAATTTTATACCGCTCAAGCTTTTAATACAATACACATTTTCCTCTGTCAGGGCTTGTTCTTTTACAGAAAAAAGGAATTAGCGTTTCAAACTTTGCCAGTTCCATTTGGTCAGGAAACTGGCTGTCTGTTTGTGAAGAGAATTATTTCTCCTGGAAACAGTTTTCCCTGATAGCACGTGGAAGTTCTACCACCAAAGTAGACGTGAAACATTGTCTGTCTTAGAGTAAGCACTGTTCTACAGAGAACTTTTACAGATGAGGTTTTAGCTTATAACTTCAGCAAGGTTTTTTTTTTTATGAAGCACAAATAGTTGAGGCTAAGTTCAGTGCTTTATTAACTGCTTTTAGAAAACAAATTGTCGTTTGAGCACCCTTCATATGTCCCTGTACAGGCTTTCTTTTCCCTTAAGCAAGAATTGCACTACAATCCACTTCTGCTTGAGCTGTATCAAAGAAAAATATGGTTCACCTTCAGTGTAGTCAAACAGGTATTGCTGGAAAATAACTCCCTGTGTAGAGAGCAATGCTGAAAGGCTTAGTTCTCAGCCTCCTGCTGCTGCCTTATTATCAGAAGCACCTAGCAAGACCTAAAAGAAGGATGCAATGATGTAACTTATACTGAAAAAGAAAATGTACTTGTTTATTTTAGTAAATTATTTTCAGAAAAAGAGTTGATGTTTATTTGGGGTAACTGCTGCTCCTGTCACTTTAGTTCCACTTGTTAAAGCTATCGCTGTGCTACTTTGTTCTGTCAGCTGTTGGTAACAACTATGTGTCAACCACTTTGAGAAAGGGGCTTTGAATATGTTAACAATGCTAATGTGTACTGTGTTCTGCACTAGGTACGCTTGTGTCTTAGATGTAATCTTACAGTCCTTTACTTCATGTCTTGTGTCCAAAAGCTGGACAACAACCCCCTTAAATCTCATATAATCATCATGTATATTCAACATTGTGCCACCTGCAGTTAAGAAAAGTGAAACTTTTGTAGAGCAAAAGGGAGAAAACACTATGCGAAACACTGAATAGGGGTGAGTCCTAGATAAATTTGGCTAGTTTCAGATCTATTTCACTTAGTCTTCAGTTTTCCACTGGAGTTAGAGTTTTCATGCATTTACTTAATCACTTAGTACATTGTTGTTTCAAGTGATGCAAAGGTAAATTAGCCACTGCACTGTAAACAGCACATTAACCTATGGCCTTCACAGAGCTAAGCAGTCTGCCTCTGCAAGTTACCATGCAAGCAGCATCTGTTACCAATACTTGACTGGAGTTTTATTATTAGTTCCTTTGTCATCCAGAAGTACAGTGCCACATCAAATGGGCACATCTCAATTTAAAATTAAGATCTTGATTATGCAGGGATGAAAACTAGAGCATTAAAAAAATAGTTCTGTTTTCCAAACCACACCCATTCTTTTGTTAGCATTAGAATTTCTGTGAGATAAAAATAGAAAGGAATCTTCCTAGTTGCATAGTAGCAACTAGTTCTGCCAAGTTTTTCAAGGACAGGAAACTAAACAGACATTTCCAAGAGAAAATACTTCAAAAACACATTCAGTTATAAAAGTATGTATTTTTGTGCACAATATATAGTTTGGTAACAATCAAAAGCAGAAACTGTAAACCTTCATTCTTGAGAGCATTCAGAAATAACAAAGATGTACAAGTGCCCATTCCATCCCATAGATACAGAAACAAAGTATCTATTCTATAGACAACAGTAAGACTAGCCAAGAAGCAGACTATGGTGTTCGCTAACATAAGGCACCAACTCCCTCACAGGTTTGGCTCTTGCTGCATCAGAAAACCGCACTGGTATTGGGTCACCATTCAAGCCAGGGGGCTCAGAAGTTATCTTCTTGTGTGGTATTCATGGCAACATTACGATTCCAAGATCCCCATCTGAGGGTTGTCTCAGCCAGTGTGCTCATTTGCCGTTAGAACTCAGGGAAATCAGCATGGACTTGGCATGGGAAAAAAACATGCCTGTGTTAGGAACATCCAGATGCTCCAGAGTAGGTTTGCACTGCTGTAAGCAGAACAAGGTAACCACTTTAGTTCCAGGAGACAATCACAAATAATGTTTTACTTTCACAACCAACAGCAAGCATTCCTTCAGTTAACCCAAGGTTAGTAAGAAGGAAGAAAAAAAACCCAACCCAAAAAACCCCACGCAGATTCCCTATGCATTCCTGTGCAGGTGGTTGTTAGACATTCACTATGCAATGCTCTTAGAAGTACTCCTGTTTCTAAGCACACTGTCCATTCCTAATGGGGTAGATAAGCTTTTCAAAGTCATTAGCTTTCCAACAATTACTGGAAGCCAGACAAGACACCACACTACTGAAGTATCCAGTCCCCTAATTTGAAAGGGCCAGTCTACCACTGGCTTATTACATGCAGCAGCTCCACCCCTTGGGTCAGGGTTTTTTGGTTGGTTTTTTTTTGTGTGTGTGTTTTTCTTGATATTTAAAGAAAAAAAAAAGTGGTCTTGGGAGTGAACTGAGAATATTCCAGTAATACTGATTGTATTTCTACTAAAAAGAAGCCAAACCACTTAACACTGTCTTACACTTCAGCAGATTAGTGTCATCTCTCTAGCCCTGGGATTATTAATCGCTACAGGTTACTTGTGGACTGTCTTTCAAAAAAAAAAAAAAAACACACAACCTTGTAACACTATTAGTTTTAATTATACCTCAAGTCACTTTGGTTTGAACATTTTTGCCATCCAACACTGAGTATCACAGGTTCAAAGCATCATTTTCACCTTTAAATCAGGCACAATATATTGCTGCGTGGAGTTAAAAGTTCTACAGGTCACTCAAAAAATAATCTTGTGAGTGAAACTGATTATATTACAGTGAAAGCAAAATGCCTTTCTTCCTTCTAGAAAAGGAGATTTACTTCACCTGGTCAGAAAGTCCTTAATCTGAACAAAGGGAGTTTTAGATTAGAATTAGGAAGAAATTCTTCCCTGTGAGGGCCAAGAGAAGCTGTGGCTGCGCCCCCCCCCCC
>VXBZ01011316.1:1749884-1767773 GCA_013399135.1 Heliornis fulica | reverse complement strand
CCCCCCCCCCCCCGCCCCCCGCCCCGGGGGGTGTTCAAGGCCAGGTTTTGGTCAACCTGAGCTAGTGGAAGTGTCCCTGCCCTTGGCCAGGGGTTGGAACTAGATGATCTGTAAGCCCTCTTCCAACCCAAACCAGTCTGTGATACTATTCCATGAGAGAACGTTTTATTTGCAAGCAACTTGGATGTTTAATATTTCCAAATAACAGTCCCAAAGTCTGCCATAAGAAAACAGTCAGGAGCTAGACTAGTTTACAACTAGTTTATTTAGAACTAGCATACAGCTCTTAAATAGGCACTGCTTCCTTCAGACTTGAGACAAAGAGGTTTTAGGATAAGCTGCTGTTTTCAGTAAATTTTAGCAGCTTTCCCAAAGCTGCTACTGAGAACTCTGCACCAGATCACCATTACTTTGCACTGGAAAAAAGGTACAAACCAGTCACCAGTGAAAACTGTCCAGAAAAGAATCTGATGCAGAACGCAAGAAAGCTGCATGTTTTTCTACTCCATTTTTTCCAGCATCAAACACTTAGAAGTTAACTTTTAGGTCAGGGACATAAATACTTTAGAGCAATACTTCTACTCACATGTGCATAAGGTTTAGCTAAGGTATGTGTACACACAACAAATATTACCAGAACAACACTGCATGACTTCCTAGGCACGACCTCCCAAGCAATGTCAATTTACAGCGAAGAAACAGAAACCTGTATACCCATCCAGTTATCTTGATATTAAAGTTTTAAAGCCCTCAACCCACAGGTACTAACTAGTGGGGCTCTTCAATTCTGTAGTCCACAAGTTCAACCCCAAACAAATCATGTGGTTTGGACTGTAAAACTATGGTTAGCCTGCTAGAGATACAAGTCAGACAATATTCACCAAGTCCCTATTTTAGTGAAGACACTCAACTTATGAGGTATTTCAAACAGTGCAAAGTGCCCGCTCCAACCTTCCACAACTGTGAACTCACATTACCCTGCTTGTTCAATAAAGGGCTATATTTTGGGTGCAGAAAAAAATAACAAAAACCCAAAAACTCAAAATCAAAAAGAGACGGGAGAGGGAATAAAACATGCAAGATTCTCAAACCCATAGCACACTTAACCCTGAGCAGCTCAAAAGAAAGTGAAGGTAGATAAGTAGGAGGAAGTTATCTTGGCTGCTTTCTTGGAGTCAAGGCCACAGTTACATGAAGCAATAGAAAAAAAAGAAGGAAGAAAATTAATCCCTATGGAAAGGGTACTGCTTCATTTTTCCCAGTCCCTCTTATTTCACAATAGAAGTTTCACAGATCCATGAATATGGTGGCTTGCAGCTGGAGAGATGGTGTCACTGAACAATGACAGCAGGCTTTAATTGTCAATTAGTTTCTTGGCTCTGATGTTGGCTTGCTCAATGCGTTCCCTGTTCGTATCAGCCTGCAGGAAAGAAAGATTTCAGATATTTGCAAACTTCATGTGAAACAACTGAAAAATCCAAATGAACATGAACTTAAGAATTGCAGGGTATTTCATTGTGGCAAACGTAAGGGAAACAGCTTTTATAAACTGGAAGTGGATAATGAACTTGAAGGGTAACCACACACAAAATTAACCTCTGCTCTCACCATGGGGAGTCAAACTCCTGAGCTGTGCCAAGTATTAGCCTCCAGTTCCACACCACAAGGGCCTGGAAGAGGATGTTAGCAGTTCCAGCTCTTCCCTCATTTCTACTATATCTACTCTAAAAAAGTAGAGATCTAACCCATTAACACCATTTCAGGAAAAACTGATCTAGCTACTCAATCTTCCAAGACAAAGAGACAGTAATATAAGCTTTTTATTAGGAGTTTATTTGGAGTCCTGCATAAGGGAGAGTTGGAATTTTTAATTTAATATCAACACAACAGCATCTCTATTTTTAAGTTAATCTTAGCACTGGCCTTTGTTTCTCTATATGACACTAATCTGTGGAGATTTACCCCTCAATATTTTAATTTTGTTTCCACACTGTTCACTAGATTTAGAAACAGATATCAACAGAAGAGGATTAGTTTAGGTATCCTGAGACAGGTTACCAGTTTCTAAACTAACAATTGCCCTTTCATTTTCACTGTTGTTTTGTAAAGCAATTCTAATCTTGTTTACATCCTATTTTAATAGTAAGAACTGATCAACAAGATTTAGTCAGACCACTAAAATGTAAGAGCATCAGGCTAAAACAGGTGCTTGAAAGCACCAGAAACACTACTGTTAAGAACAGTAATTTCCACTTGACAAGCTGCAAGAAGTTCACACCTCATTGCAAGATTAAATTTCCTAGTGTTCTTTAAAATCTTTGACTTTTTACTTGATAATCACCTCAGATCTGCTGTTTCACAGAACAGGGTATCCTCCCTAAGATCCTGTTGATTTCCCTTATTAATACCTCAACCTCTAAACTATTAAGAAAAAACTGAAATGCTGACATAGGTACAAGGATCACTTATGTCATAGTAACTCTGGGTATATGAAAAAAAATTCCCTTCTTGCTTTTAACACTACAGGGAATTTCAGTGATACCTGTAACTTCCCATTTTGTCTTAATTCTGTGACTTTTCAGCAATTTGTGATCAATTTTGGTTTTATGTATGTTTAGTATACACTATTTGCTGAAGTTTTAATTTTCTTTCTTAACCAGGATGCCCGGACAAGAACTTCTCCTAATTTCAGAATACGGGGATTTCTAAAATATGACAAAGTACTGCCCTCTGAAAGAAACCCCCACAAAATTTATCTACAATTCATCTGTTTTGGGAAGTTAATTTTTAAAGCAGTAAAATTACAAAAAGATAAAGATGTTACTGGCTACAACTGACTTCATGTCAGATGAAAGCAGACCATGTCCCTGTGCACATACAAAACCTATTATTCCAGTCTCCCCAACCCCAATATTAATCTGTCCATGAGAATTAAGGCAATGAATTACCTGTGTTTTACATTGAATGATTATACCAACTTACCAGATATTCCAGAAGAATCATGCTATTCCTAAAAATAACTAATCCCCAACACAGACAAGATTCCTTGTGAGCAACAATCCCCAGTTACACACCCAGTAAACATTAGCCATTTTAAACAGATCAAGTTCAGTTGTTTTCAGAGTAAACACTGATCTGCCCTGGCTTTGCAGCATTCCTTAAACTATGAAACATTCAAATTTTCAGCTACACATCCAAACAGCCATATATCTCTCTTGTTCAAATCACTGCAGCCTAGATGATGATATAATTTCAACACCCATTTCCTGGAAATACCGAGAAGTTAAAGAGTATAGGCGTAACAGCTTCCAATCTGAAGACAAACACCACCTCCAACACTTACCTTTACATTTATCCGGTCTATTTGTTTATTCTGGGCATCAATCTCATTGCCCATATCCAAAGCCATGTTTTTCAAATTCCCAAGTATGTTTCCCACTTGAGCAAGATTTTCATCCATTTCATCCTCTCTGGCATCATTTGTTATCCTGTTCAAATAATTAGGACAATGTTTCCTAGAATCAATAATCTGGTTTTCCATATTCTAAACTTATTTTAATATAAATTGTTAGTTGCACAGTGATCTGACAGACTGTGTATTCAAGCCAAGGAATGTTTTCCCATTTTAAAGCCCCATGCATTCCAAGCTAGCAGCCCACCAAGAAACGGCAATTAAACAAGTTGCCATTACAAAAACAGCCTTAAAATTTAAAATAACAGCTACCAGGGAAAGTTTAAGATATAGATTTGTTTCAAACACACATTAAGAGTCCTTGATATTTTTAATTCTCCTCAGTAACCGAGCATTAAGCTGTATAGTCCTCACACACAAACTGACCGATTTCATACCACAGCTATGAAAAAAAAATACTGGAGGGTGAGCACGACAATACTGGAAGTGTTGGTGTCTCCCTTCTCCTCTCCAAGCAGTAGTTAAACTTACTATTTAGCAACTTCACCTAAAATGCATCTGAAAGAAGCAGACAACTGCATTTGAGATTGAGAGATATGAAGAAGCAAACCTTGTAATATATCCTCCACTTGGTCCTCCAGAAGTCTGAGGCTGCTGCTGCTGAATACTTCTTGGTTGCATGGATATCACATGATCTGCAGAGTTCTCTGTTCCATCTCCCCAGGTTGCTTTGTATGTCTTGCTAGCCTCAAAGTTCTTAGTCCTACTCCAAAAAAATAAGAAATATGAACTGCTACAGTTAAGAAGCCATATTTATGCTGAAGTTCTGTATTAATCTAGGGTTTTCAGAAACACTTGTCTTGTGTCTGAAAGATTAGATTTTTGTATAGCCAAAGCCTTGTCTATACAGTAGAATTTCTTGTATTGAGATAGCATGAACATAACTGAGTTAACTCTAGGGACAGTGATTAATTTGGTCTTAAGATGTAATGCAACACAGTGGTTTCCTGAAAGTAACATGCTTTACCAGAAGAAGGGAAGCTTATGACAGTAACAGGAAAGCTTACAGTGTCACAAGATAAAGCTGCGTTTACAACAGGAGTTAGACAGGATTTCAGAGAAGAAACAGAGAAGAAGAAAACCTCCCTCAAATACATATAGTTACATTGCACTGGGTTTTGGCAAACATTTTTTGCTGCCCAATCTTTCTTTTTCTTTTTAAATTAATGTTTTTCAGGTTAATTTTGATTTAACAGTAATGTAAATAAGAGTAATCATCTTTAAATGGCTTCTTCATTCTGGAATTCAATTGTACAAACTCCATAAAAACAAACCAATTTACCATTACACTTCTACCACAAAGTTAGGATAAAAATAAATTTAAGAGCATGCTAACATGAAACTTTCTCAAGATCCAGACCTACAAAAACAAGAGAGGAAGAAAATACAACATAAAAGTAACTGATCTAAATTGGGGGCAGTTCCCATGAACCCTGAAGAACATATTTCCAGAGGAATATTCTCACATTCACCTTGTTTGCTGGTACTTTCAGGTTTAAACTAGATAATCCAGACTTCGCTGCCACTTCTCTGCTCCTTTAAAGGTCTGTGAAGGGAAATCTGTAGTGTCTTTCATGACACCTATCTTCACAATTACAGGTAATCTATTTTTATATAGTAGCTTTCAGTAGCCCAGATGCCTCACACTTCAAGAGGTGTAATGAATGCCTCTTTTTCCAGCATTTAGGTTTCCCATTTTAATCATTCAGATCCAGTGAAAAGTAACGTAGTATGAATACATGAAGGAGAAGAAATTAAGTAACTTCAGTTCATAATGAAACTGTTGCACCCAGCAGAATCCCAAACTAGTCACTTCTAGCTTCTTGTACATGCAGAGGTCTAAAGGTATCTTTAGGTTTTCTAAAACTAGACTGATCACTTTAATCTCATTCATACTAAAGCCACAACAGCAGGAGAGCTTTATCCTTGGCTTCTGGATTAGCAAAGTCTTAGTTATCAGAAGTAACTGAAGAATTTATTAAAAATAAACAAGTGGCTTGAAAACTACTTGCACATTTGAAGTAGACACCTAGAAAACTGAATTGTTACTTAAACTAAGCAGTGAAGGGCAAAGCTGGTCACCACCTGATTCATTTAAGTGCTTTTTTTTTCCAGATTACTGTACATTCACTTCTCATGTTTCATTTCTGAAAGAGTAAGACAATTATACAACCTGTCAAACAATTCAACACTTCCACAGCCAACACACTACACAATTCACATTTTCTAGTCACATCAGTATGACAATACATCACAGTCACAAGGAGACCTGCATGCAGACATCATGCACGTGCAAGCATAAATCCAACAGAAGCATTACTTCAGATAGCTGGTTAAACATACATCTGTGCTAATAAGACTGACCTTGTCCTAAAAATCCGCTTTCACAAGTGACTACAGCTTCTCATCCTAGTCTTCATTTTTAGAAAGCAAGTGTCAGTGTTAGCAGAGAATGAAGAAAGAAAAGACCAACAAACAGAATAATTGTTATTAGTAGAGGTTATATTAGAGCACTATTGGTATTTTGTGTTTTCAAAGCTTTTGTAAACCAACTCAGCCTAGGGGAAATGAGAAAAAGCAGTATTTAACCCCACAAGTGTTTTGATCTAGTTTTAGGAAAAAGCGAATCACTTTGGAGATAACTGGTTGACAAATAACTGATGCTGACACACAAGTTGATGTACCAGTATCAGTTTCTTCATTTTCCTCTACTTATCTAGTAGTTCCCCCGGCCTCGCACTTTACTGCCTGTTTTGGCAAACAGCTCTATTTCATTTATTCTTATCTGTGTATTTGCAGTGTGACAGAAGTTCACAAATTCTGAGCTTGCTCAGTGTCAAAAAGCTGCTTAGCTTCAATATCACAAGACTGTGGACTACAGAAAACAAAGACCCAGTGTCTCAAAATGATCAAAGTCCACCAGCTTGCTAAAACTAATACAAAGCAGTAATCACACCTATCCAGAAGTCAGCACAGAACTATCTGCCTTTTCAAGTAACCGAAGTCCTCTTAAAATCCTCAAATTATTATTCTCTTGGATAAGCAGTTGTGTCTACTCAAGACACTTTTAAATACATTTCTGCTACCTCTCAGTTGAACAGTTAGCATGAGGAGAACCCCTTAACAGCTGAAAATGAACACACACAATATTTACTTCTTTGCTCACACTCTTAAAATAACTTTTCTCCTTCACTGGAAGGACTATGATCACAAAGATACAGCTAGCACACCTCCAAAAATAATTATTTTCTTTATAATACTGATTTCTGATGATTGTTTAGGCTGTTTAAGGGTTTAGAAGTACAAATCAAGTCCCACAAAAAAAAGATATTAGACTACTCATAGCTGATTTGGGTTTGGTAGCCCTAACATTGATGTTATAAAAGTACTGTGAAGCGGGTCTGGAAGTAAAAGCACCAAGTAAAAGATTAAAGGCTTAACACCAATGCCTGTTCTGCTCTCCTCCTCCCTAAAGCATGAGGATTTTTTAAATGCCTAGTTAACCAGTACTACTTCTCCAAAACAGAAACTTTATTGCTTTTAAGTTAGTACAAAATTAGTTTTGTGAAAAAAATATTGGAGTAGTATTTCTAAGAGACAGACATGTACAGCAAATCGGGCTGTGAATAGGTCTTATCCGAGATACTGATAGTACTGCACTAAATATAAGCTTAAAGGAGATTAGAGCACAAGCGTACAAAATGCTACACAGCAGCTATATTTACAGTGAAAAGGACACAATATATGGTTAGATGCACATAAGTGTTATCTACTCTCATACAGTTTTGAATGGGTGCACCTCTACAAACAAGAGTGGTCAACTTTTCTAGAGAGTCAGTATTTTTTTTTTTTATATAGCTCTTTTATTGGAGAACATATTCCAGTACAGGAGCTATCAGGAATGTACCAAAACTTCAGACCCAAGTACCAATTTAACTGACCTGTTACAAGGACAGACACAGAGCCCACAACATTTGTTGAGTTCTGTCAGTGTCTTCTCAGCTTCTCTCATATCCTTATTTATCTGGTCCATCCCTTCTTCTATGCGATTTAGTTGTTCTATTAAAAAGAAACAAACCCAAAACACACATAACCGGAATGAACACAGATGGGCGGGGAAAGGTGGGGATGAGATATTAGCATTTCTTTCAAGAGGAGATTACAAGTTTCAGTTCTACCTTTAAACCAGGGCTAACGCCTTTCTTTCCTGCCTTCTGGGATTACTTTTTATTTATTTTAAAAGCAATACTAAGTGATAATTTACTACATGAAAAATATTTTCTTTATCCCTAGCGCACCACTTTTGATACTGTCTCAAAAGAAATGCAGTTACACCAATTCTATGGTTGAAAGGAAAAGCTTCTGCCCTCTCAACCACTTTGAAACAGCTTTTAAACAGCACAAACACATAGGAATAACTAAATAGCAAGTCTCATTTTCATGTAATTAGTCCATAATAAACCTTTAGTTTCCACAACACCTCTTGAATGATAATCCTTTTTCTTAGTCATAGAGTTGATTTTTAGTGTTGGCTAAGTAGGAAGAACTCACCTCCCTGTTCATCCAGCATGGTGATAGTTTTGATGCCGACATCCTGGGACTGCAGAAAGAAAGTTATTTGCAGGTATAAATATAAATTTCAATACAACAGTGCAAAGTTACTATAGAGTGAACTTCTGAATTTGATTAGCCAAGTTCATAATAAAACACTGTGCTCGGAATAGCATAGCTGTAGCAAAGCTACACCAAGATTCAAATTAGATCCATTTTAGCATAACAGATAATCCCAGTTGCTGGGTTTTATATATCACAAAATAATTAAACTTTCAGTTCAAAGTATTAAAACTGTAATAATGTCAAGCTAAAAAAGTAAACCTGGATGTGCCCTATTTTGAAAAGCTTTAGCCTTACACCCTTCAGTGGTGCTGACAAGGCCTTTCATCCTGGGAACCAGAATAAAAGAAAATAAGCCAATTAAGTCAGCAGTGAGGAACACACTACATCATAGCTCTGTGCTGCCTCGAAGTCTTGAATCTAGAAGGAAAGTTTTACCTATGTTTTACTGTAAACTGGTAGCACAGATCTGTCTATGATAGGAGTTATTTTAGCTTCCATGAATCACCAAACTAATACTGAGGGAAATCATGTTGGCTCATTCCAATCTTAATGTTTTTATTTGAGAGGTATTCATTAGGCTGCGCTGATTCAAATTCCTCACTGCTAACAGCAGCATCTTCAGTTCCACAGCAGCCTGCTACAGTCTGGAGAGCAAAGTACAGACTCTAAAGCAGTAGCAACCAAACACTTTAGAGTCCTTACTCATCGAGTTATTTTTTGTGTTCTCACACTGCAAACTGTCGAAGTCTTCAGCACTGAAAGTCTGTGTGTTATCTTTGAAAGGTACCACTGCTTTGACTCTGGATTCCCATTAGTCTATGGCATTATCCAAATACTAGCAAAACTGATGCTAAACCAGTTAAGTTGTGTTAAGTCTACCAGAGCTGACTATCAACCATCTTATCTTACTCCCTAAGAACAGGGTACTCTGTATGTTGAAATTACGGTGCCAAAACAAGCTTTCAGTCATGTTTTACAGAGGGGCATGCAAGCTGAAACAATGTGGAAGAAAAAATTCCTCACACAATGTCACCTAGATGAAAAATAATTCTGTACTTCAGGTTTAAGTCACATACAAGCACGCTGAGAGTTTCATCATCATACTTCATTATCTTTAAAGTTAAAACTGATTAACAGATTGTAAGGAGGTGTAGGTAGAACTAATTTTGCTTAGAACCAAAAGCAGCCCCACCCTCACTACCGCACCCAACTGATCACTACCCTCCTCCTCAAAGCAAGACATTCTCACACTGTTCACAGGCAAAGGGAGGCAAGAAATAAATGGAAAATGTTATGAGAAGCAATGATGCAAAGCCCTAAGTTAACTGACCATCACAGAACACTTCATATATCCGTAGCATTTGGGAATTCAGCCATCTTGCTTAACAGGTAGAAAGGATACTGACCCTTCTGCAATCTGACTTTACTTAAGGTGAAAAAGACTAGGTTTAAGTCATTCCAATTCTAATAATTAAAGCAGCAATTTCTAGTTATGAAGTTTGAGAAAAACAAAGTGATTAAGGTCACCCTGTGATAGTTAACATGCTGCTTCTTAAATTAATATATGCCCAGGGAATTATAAAACTTTTCCTTACCTCAATGGCCAAGCCAAGAATCCTCCTTGTGCTTTCCAAGGACTAGGAAGAGAATTTTAAAATTAGTACACTGACGGCATACATCAGTGTCTGACAAACTTCTCTACCATTTCACTGCAGTAAGGCAACTAGGACACCAAAGTTCAGCCTGTCTAGATGTAATACATGCCATTAATACATAGTGCCAGTGTATTAAAGGGGTTTATTCCATAGCTACTAAACCCTTGATTTTTAATACTTGTGAGTACTTTCCTCATCCCATTTGAAAATCAAAATAAAAAAAAAATAAAGTGAATTTCAGTTAACTAAAATAAGTCATTAAGTATCAACATGATTAACATTACTGAGAATGCAGGCTGGGTACCCACACTAATCAGGATTGGGCGATTAGCATTCAGCCAAGTATGTAGCTTTGCAAGTCAGAAACTTAAATTCATTCCTATTTTCAGGAATAGTCTTCACCCCAACAATAACCAAGCAGTGTTAGTCTGAAACATTTAGCTATACCTTTTTAGCTATAACATTTTGCTTACAGAATCACTACCCTAAACTGTCTTTATTTTTAAAAGATATTGCAACCTTGGTATATAAGCACTGTAATCCCAGATGACCTCCTGTAATATTTACCTCATCAGTGACCTGGTTGGCTCGCAGCTGAATTTCTTCAGGTGATAGTTCAGCCATGATGAGGAACTATCACTGGAAACTTATCGTTAAAGAGAATCTTCACCCTGTAGCAATACATACCAGTTAGGGACCCAAATGATCCTTTTATCAGAATTTTGACTAGAATCTACAAGACTGTTCAAGGAATGAAAGCCTATATATTTCATTCTGAGTACAACACCTGGCTAAGACTAGAAGGCACTAAAAAAAATTATTCTGTTGGATACTCAGTTATGGCACACAAGATAAACTCAGACATAACCAGTATGTGAAATAATTTCCTTTCCAAAAGTTGGCTTCCCAAATGTTTGGTGTTTTTGTTGGTTTAGTTTTTTTTTTTAAAGTCCTATCTACTGTAAGTTTAATGGTAAAAAAATAAAAAAATAAAGATCAGGAAGTGAAGTCTTAAAAAGTTTCTCCATGTTGGTTTGCCCACTAATCTAGAAAGAAATTAATAAAAGGCATTTAGGTTAGTAGCATAAGCTTTAAGCGTTCTTCCCCTTCCATTTAAGGGATTTCAGACAGAGGAAGGGGAAACACTGTCATAGACCAAGCACCAACTAAAAAAAATCTAGAAATCCTCTCAAAATAGTAATTGTTAAGCTATTGCAAAACCCTCAAATGCAAAAAAGAGCTGCAAAAGTTTTAAGTGGTACACTCCAGCAAAGGTTTGACAATTTAATTTTCTCATAATAAAGAGAGGTTCAAGTTTTTTGAACCTGAAGTTCCAACATACCATGAGTTAACTTTTGCTATTAACAGGAGATAGTTTTGCCCAAAGAGACAAGAGGAAAACACAAGCCCATCACTCAGTGCATTCTTATCAGAGCCAGGTTTTGCAGATGTAAGAATGGGCATTTTTGTTGGACAAACAGTAATAAAGCTTGCACTTCTGGCAACAGGAAAACAGATCTCCCAGGCCATACAGGAATTTAGTGAGACAGTACATAAGCTGAGCAATAAGAGGACTCATTTTTAAAAAGATTACTTTTCCTGTTCAGGTTAATCCTTGCTCATTCCATGAGCAGCTTCCAATTAAGTTCACATTATCCATTGAGATAAGTCCAAGCATACTGTTTGGCTAACAGAACTACATCCCATTTTTCCCTAAAAGAAAAACATATTAGAAGACATAACACCAGGAACTGCTCCTAAAAGGGCAAATTCATGACGACTCACCCAGGCATTAACTAACCAATACATGGTGTTCACAGCTTTTCACATCACTTATGCATACTTCTGAGGGTGAACTGAAATCCAAACCTAACCCCCACAACTGAAGTACCTCAAGACTTAGAATACTTCAGCAGGTCTGGTCTTTGGCACCTAACATACCTCTGCTGCCTCACACAATGGCTATAGGAGGTGACTGGTTTGGGGGGGTTGGTTATGGTTTTCAAGTAGCTGTCAACACAAGGTAGCTTCTGTCTGATTTTCTTTAGATTAGGGCAGTCTCACACAAGGCATCTAATAGCTCAGTTTTCAGTAGTCCAATTTCCCATTATGATCAGTGACTTATCTTTCCATTCACAGGCTTAGCCTCCTTTTATGAGGTTCATTGAACTCAATCCCAACAAGCTGATTTGCAAAACTGAGGACCAGTAAGCCAGGGACAGGGAGGAAAGGACCTATTTTCACTGAACTAAATGCAGGTAAATGACATCAAGCAGTTTTTTTGGGTGAACATCTCACATTTACTTAACATTCAGAAACAGAATTAAATTTAAATTATATAGTAACACTGAACAAGCAACATCTAGGTTAATGCAGTTGTAGACCTGGCCAGCCTTCCCCACTTTGGGTGCCACACATACTTCTGCAGCCTGGAACCATAAAACATACATGTCCTACCCACCCTATGACTACAAGAGCTTCCCAGTAATTCCCGTTCTGACAATACTTTATCAGTGATAATAGGATACAGCTACCTGCTGGTCTTTTCTGATCATTTACTGAGGTCTTACGTCACTGACTTTCCAGCCAGCTTACCCACGTTCACTTTTCAGTCATTGCCATCAGAGCTTTGTAAAACAAGACAGCATTTCCTTCTTAAGCATGCTCTTTGAATCGGTTTGATTATAGCACCGCCTCAGAGCTGCATATCCCTTATGATGCACCAGACTCCAAAAACACAGCTTTATTCCAATTAGTCTGTACAACAGAGGTGGCCAGCATTGCTTTTGCAAAAACAGACAACTGTACAGTAGCTCTGTAGAGGAATTCAGCACTATAAAGCAGAATAAAGACATTCCCTAGACAGTGACAAGCCAACTGCTGTGCGGCGAGAGGGTTAAACATCTGAAAGAGCACACAGAAACAATTGAGAAGAAACCAAATATTTAAAAAATCCTTTTTCCAAAGATGGAGATGCATGCTTGACAGCTGAATGTCTAGTCAGAATAGCTAGAACATAGCCAGGACCTTAACTGCAAGAGCTCTCTAAAGAAGTTAGAACACCCAGGATGAGGCCATCCGTATTGACATAATAGCTCAGCTATTCCAACAGAACACAGTGTAAGTACATGAAGAAAGGGTACCCCCATCTTTCTGCCTAGGAATCACAAAGCATCCACTATCATAAAGTATCCATCTCTTAAATAAATGCTACTAAGAACTTATTTTAATTAAGATCCCCCAACGAAGACATAATATTCAGGGAGAAAGTTGATATGGATGAAGTGTTCCTGGCATATATTTTTATTATCATGTAATATTAGCTAAGGTAAGCATTTATTTAATATCAATGCTCAATGCCTATTTTCCTTGTTTTCCCTCTCCTACCATTTTTAAAATTCTAGCCATAAATTAACCACAGAGGAAAAAAAAATAAAGACAGTCTACAAAGACAATTATAACAGCATTCTACTATTTTATTTTCTCTGGAGTTATTAGGTTTCTGTTTAAAACTTATGTGACTAAAGACAAAAGTAGAACTCCTTTAAAGAAGGATGTAAGATTTTTTTTTTTAATCAAAAAGTACTCTGCAGTATTTACTCTGTTATCAGACTGCAAAGATTAAATACGTCAGTGCAACTCCCCCTCTAGCACCTACAGACTACACAAAACTAAGCTTGGTACAAAAACACATCTTGAATTAAGTGGGCCTCCTGAAATTTCTCCTACCAGAAATCACAGAAAACGACAATATATTATCTTAACCATTGTTGTCTTAGAAAAAGAAAGATTCATCAAGAAACAAGAACAAGAAAATATATACAGGGCCTGAAAAGATAGCATAGGAATCTGTCTTTTCTGCCTTGTTTTATTTTGGAGATAAGCTTCAGATAAGATGTTACCTCTTCACAAGACAACTCATATTGTGCTAGGCCATCCTATCAAGTCATTACAATAGCACATATTAAAAATCGGGAATTATGGCCCAAGTTAGTTGAGGGTGGGTTAAATTACTTTTATTCATTGGACAAGAGGAACAATGAGAAAAAAAAATATAAATTCAGGTCTGCACTGACATTTTTCTACTTACTATGCATTTAGTCACAGCTCCAAAGCCCTGAAAAAACTTCATTTTTCTCTGTGTGAAATTTTTTTAGGTTGGAGACAGCTGAGGAAAAGACAAAGGTGATTTCAGAACACTGTTGAAAACCTTAGTGTATTTTCTGCAGAAGAATGACAGACACAACTGGGACTTCAGGGCTGACACCATCATGCCAGAACCATTGAAATCATCATTGGCTTAGACTTAATTTAGTTATAGAGAATTTGGCTTGGAGAATTTGGTTAATCAACACTCATATAGCACCTGAAGCTTTTCAGAAGGTTCTTGTTCTAACTTAAGGAACCAGAAAGATGACACTCATTTGTGTGCACTGTGGCTAAATTCATATTAGCAGTGGGGTGATGCTATGAGAGCACAGTGCAAGATTTTGTTTGGGGACAGTGCTGTCCACTTCATCACATTTCAGCTGGTCAGTCACAACTAATTAATCAGAGCTCTGCCCTGACTACTGAATTGAGAGCTGACACCTGCCAAGCCGTAACTTGGCTTATAAACCATATAAGCTGAGTACAACAGGAGTAAATTCAGTGTTAGTGGTGCCTGCAGTGACCTACTGTCTGCACATGTAAGTCTTCAAGTTTAAATTACTTGCTTGGGATCAGAAAACTAAGACAGGATCATTTTATCCAACAGCTGCTCTCTGCCTGGGATTCTCTGGCAACAGGCAAATAAACATAGAGGGGAAAAAAAGTTACATCATTTCAATTGCCATACCCACAAAAAGTACTGTTCTGTGTAGCCAGCAACTTCCTCATCTATGCCACCTGTCTTCCCAGAGCACACAGTAAAAAAAGCCACAAACCATGAAATCTTTCTTTGTTGTCTGTCATTGATCTAAGACACTCCTCTGCACCACTAAGGCTTTTCTTTTTCATTCAAAATTACTGGTAAGCTGTATGCCAGCTATTTATGCCAACACATGTAAACAAGGTTCAAAAGCCGTTGCAACAGTGAGGTTGCATAGTCTTTTCGAGGACTTCTCAACCCCAGTAGTCTTCTGAGTTGGTAAAACACTTCCAAGGTAATGAAAGCTGTTTATTTATGCACTGTTTGAATATGCTTTTCTTCAGCAGTGGCTGAGAAGCTATTCCAAGGCTTATGAGCTCAGGCTATGCTATCCAAATCACTCAAAACCTGTAAGAATTTTTTTGTCTTGCCCATCTTTGTGATTTTAAACCAACTGCAGGGAACCACAGGGCCTAATAAAGTGATTACTCCATGGCAATTACATAGTCCATGTCTGTAAAGGACTGTAGGCAGGGAGAGGTTTTCAAAAGTGGAAAGTTTTCTTAAACTAGACAGATATACTGTTCACAAGTGTGAATGGAAACCACATGACTCTTATAGAATCTTCAAGTGAGACACCATGCTTACATCTCCATATTATTTTCCTCTTCAAAGTCTGGTGAAAGTATTTGGTAGTCAGGAATTACATTTAGACATATATATATGTCATATGAAAGTTTTCCACTCAACTGTGCTAAATTAGTCATTTTTAAAGAACCCTGCCCTTTCTATTTCCAAATAGCAATACTTGACTACTTCTTCATTTCAGATAAATCTAAAAGTAATACTTGTACTTCATCCTTTCAGCATAATCCACTAGCAAGAATACTAAAATATTTAACCTTAAAATCCTACAATTACCCATTTGCTTATTCTTTCATTGGATGTTTCATATACGTATCAGGGAAGGTGTTTTAAACAACAGCTACTAACCAATACATCCAAAAGTATGATTGAGAAATGCAGCCCATGCCTCCTTTTGGGCAACCTTACCACTAATGTAGAGTTACTTTTTAAAAAAACCTTCCTTAACACAAACCCTTATCCTATTTTTTTTACTTCAAGTTTGGCTGAGCTAACAGAGGACAGTATCAGCACCAGAATGTACCCCTCCATATGATAATGCCCACAAGATAAATGAATAAAGCATCTGTGACCCTGAGGAAGGAGGCCAGGACCCAAGAACGAGACACTACTCTGCATACTTCCTGCTTTCTCTTATCAGCTTCCTGAACACACTGCACAGAGGTGATAGCGCAAAGAACAGGCGCCAGTAATGCCACCTCCTCTGTGCAGTGTGTACAGCTCTCTACTGGCCTCAACAATTCAGTTTTGTCCCTGGGAAAATCTTGTGATACCTCTTCAAAATTAGTTACAGGCAAACACAAATTATCAATCAACCTTAGATCCACACACAGGCAGTGAGATATCACACTCCTGGAATGACACAAACTGTTACAAATGTAACAAGCTACTTCAAAAACTGCAGAGCAGGGGAGCTTAGGCACGTGGATTGGTTGCTAACTAGGCTGCCAGTAAATAAGTAATGGCTCAAGTTCATGCATCAACCAACACTGCAGGAGGCTTTTCCTTTAGCCCTAAACACTTCCCTGCATAGCTGCCCTCTCTGCAGCATAGAGTGGAGCTCGTTTATGAAGTAAAGTAAAACTGAGCTATGCAGTTCTCACACTAAGCATCTACTGCCCCTTAAGAGACTGGAAGATAATTAACTAGAGAAGTTGTTAAATGAACTTTAGAAATGGAAAATAAATTAATTTAAAAAATTAATTAAAAGTTTCTTTAGCTCATTTGCTCAGTTTCTCAAATGATATCACCAATTTGAGTGGTTTCATTACCACTTCTTTTCGTAAGAGTGAAGAGAAAAAAAAACCAAAAAGTAAAGCTGACTTCACTAGCACCACGGAGGCTACCAGGGCATCAAGAGACACGGGAGCAGCACAGGTTCCTTGTGATGCTTACTACTTAATGCACACGACGAGAGAGAGCATCTTCCCCATCCGCCTAGAGGCGGCGGACCACAACGCCAAGCTCAAGGCGGCTCGGCGAGAGGCATTTCTCCTGCCAACATCCCAGTTCGAGGGCTCCCACCAAGCAAGCCACAAACACCTAAGAGAGGCGACGCCCCCCGCGGAGAAGAGCCAGGCGAGGCCTCCCCGCACACGAGGAATGGGCGCAGCCCACGGCTGCGGCAGGGCGGCTGGGAGGGCCCCCGGGCCGCTCGGACCCGCACCAGGCCGCGCACCAGCTGCCCCGTTACCCCACTCTGACTCGCGGAGCCCCACAGCGGAGACGAGATAGAGCCCGCTGGGCCAGCGCGGCGGGGACTGGACAAACCCGTCCCGCGAAGGCCCCCAGCAGCCCCAGCGGAGCGGAGCCGAGCCCGAGCCACACGGAGCGCTAGGCGATGTCCGTCGACCGCATAGTTCAGCCAGCTACACCGCCCAGAGTGCGGAGAACCGACCAGCCTGACCCACCGCACACCTACCAACACCAACAAGTCCACTACCTCACGCCACCGAGCCCAGCCGCCACTTTAAGAGCCCATGTCCCGGTGCCGACAGCCAGCCGGCCAGCCAGCACGTCACGGCCCACGCCCCGGAAGCCAGCGCAGCCCATAGGGGGCGGTGCCGGGCGGTACATCCGACCTGACGGGGAAGGCGGGTGTCTGCCTCGCCCCCGCACAGGCAGGGCGGCAGGGACGCCGGTCTAGGTGTGAGCTGCTGCGTGCTGCCTGTACGCGTCCAGCCCAGCGCCGCGCCGGTGATCTACTCTGCGGCCAGGCCTCGTTAACTGTGGCCGCGTCCAGCGGCGCAGACCGGTATAGCCCTGTTCGTATCGGTGGGGTTGTCCGACCCCTATGAGGAGGTGATGGGTCAGCCCCTTCTCTGCTGTCGGAGGAACCCGGAACAGCCGTTCTAGTTGGTTCTCCGAACGCGGCCGCCCGGGCCGGATCTTGCCGGGTGGTTTCTCGCTGCTGTGTTCCCGGCGGTGCTCAGTGCCTCCTGCTCTTTGGAGAGGTGCCCCTTGTGGACACGGCCTAGTAGCGTCTGTTGACACTGTCGGTTGGTAAATACCCCCAGGCGACACGCAGAGGAGCTCGGCCCTACGCCCGTGTCCAGGACTACATTTCCCGTCAGGCAACGCGGCGGCCCGGGCTTGCTTCCCGACATGCAGCGCGGCCACCCTCCTGCTGTCACATTGGCCGTGCCGGACGG
>VXBZ01011316.1:1687048-1749837 GCA_013399135.1 Heliornis fulica | reverse complement strand
GGGTGGGCGGCGGCAGCGGGGTGGAGGGGGCGGCTGAAGGAGCGGAGCGGTGCAGGCCCGGCCTAGAGGGGCTGCAGTGGGTATCTGGCCTTGTGGCAAGCACACGGTTGTTGCTGCAGTGACCCTTGAACTTTATTGTCCTGTGCGACTCAAGCTTTATTACAGCAGGTTCTAGATGTTACAGATATGCAGCTGTCGCGCTTCATACCTGGCAAGAGCACCCGAGGGAGGGTTGAAGTGTGGCTTTAGGTGCAGAGTTACTTACCTTCCTCATAACATGCATCTAAACGTATGACTTACGTTGTGTGTGAATGTGGTGATAAACATCTGCTGACCAAACAGGAGTGGGACCGGTAGTCTGAAACAAGTCTTAATACAGTGAAATACGAGGTATTTAAAATTATTGCAAACAGTATAGTTCCCACACAAGCTTATATTAAGCACTGCTTGGGGATGCTTTTGAATTTCAACTTGGAAAAGTTTGTGAACATTGAATAGAAGTGACGTTAGTGGCGTTAAAGTTTATATTTCAGTACACTTTATTGATAGTGGTTTGACAACAACGATCTCAAGTGAGCAAGAAATTATCCTTTTCACCTTCCCTCCTCTGTCTTCTGAAGCCCAGCTTTAAAAGAGCATCGGAGAACAGATGAGTTCTGAGGAGTGTCCTTAGAGAAAAGGATTCAGTTTTGTTGGACTTTATTTTCTGGACACATTTCTGGAGCTGAAATGAATTTATCTCAGATGGTTGCTTTTGTTCCTTTTGTTACTAGCTACTTCTTTCAGTCAAGCCTTGAATAATATATTGAACTATTTGACTGTTTTGCTGAGAGACCCTCACCTAAAAGAACTACTTTAGACACTCTAAATTTGATTGTTTTGCTGAAGTTTGAAAGTTTATCTGTTAAGACTGTAGTATTTTGGATGGATAGTGCAGGTTCTAAGGACCAGTGCAATGTGACTTTGTAACTTCTTATCTTGGAAAGTAGATATCTATCATGGAATCTCTTCTGTCTTTTCCTTAGTCCTTGCTTGAGTTCAGCTGAACTGGCAGTATAAGGCAGTACGTTTGTACCACAAAGTCTGTTCCAGTAGTCAATATTTTTTGTGTGTAAGGTTTGTTAAATATGCACTCTCTTCTAGTGTTTTCAATTTGGAACAAGTAATTTGCTTTAGCCAAACTGTGTTAGTCTTTGCCTGAGTCAATTTGATCACTGCAACCAAAGTCTGTGTAATTTCTAGCCCATATGTCCAAAAATGTCACCTGTTTGAAGAGCTGTCACCTAAATGCATCTTAACTTATGCAGGGCTGTGATATCCAGTACAAAGAGTAACAGCAATCACTATCCTATAAATACATACTAAATTGCATATAGAGGTACTAAGATTCATATATAATGTCCTCAGGTAAAATAAGGTGCTTTTTTTTCCCATTGAATCTTCTGAATGCAAAATAAATATCTGGAGTCAAATTTAAATTTTATCAGAATGAAATTTAAATTATTATAATTCTTTTTGTCATCTGGTAATCATCTTCTGTGAACTCTGCCACCAGATGGTGTCATAAGACTTGAGATGTTATCTTAACAGTGGTGGTTTAACCCGGCCTGTAGGCCAGGTACCCACCAAAGCTCCATCACCCCCCTCTTCAACTGGACAGGGGAGAAAATCTATATTGAGAGGCTTAGGAGTTGAGGTAAGGACAGGGAGAGATCATTCTGCAATCAGCGCCACAGCCAAAACAGACTCAACACAGAAGAAAGGAAACTCCCTAATTTATTACACTACACACACACAGAGACCAGAGTCAGAGGAGAAGTACAAACAGATCTTAAAACACAACCATGGCATCTTGGGTCTACTGTCTCCCACCCTGCCTCCCTCCCTTGGGCTGCACCTCCTCCCGCATTCTTCACTGACCTTGGTATCTGCAAATTCTCTTGCCTTTTTTCATTCCCTTCCCTGGTGGCAAAATGCAGCTGTTTGCATTTTTCTTTCTCTTATATGTGATTCACAGGGGTGATATGACTGTCACTGATGGACTTGGCATTGTCAGCAAGTCTGGCCTGAAAGTCCAGCTGGTATTTACTCTGTCAGACCCCAGAGAATCTTCCAGCTGCTTCTTGCAGAAGTCACCCCACAAAAACCACAACATTGACTCAAGTCAGTTATAGGAAAATAGGAGTTTTTATAAAAATATTTTTCATAGTTGTAGCGTAAAGGATTTTTCTCATCTAGTCTTAGACTGGTTTACATTTTGATCCCAGATTGACAGAGGTGCTAATACTCAGCCCTCAGAGAAACAGGATTATGGATATGTAAGAGTTCAGACAGACTCCTGTATTTCTGTTGCCTGGTCATTAAAGACTACTGTCTTAATGTCTAGGATCCATGAATTTACTGGGCTCCAAAGATCAGTATGCTGAAGAGTGACCTATTACCTTGGTTTGAGTGCCTCAAATCACTCTCCAGTGGTTCTTTGTAGTCTGCAGTGACTGTATAAATCAAAAAGTGGACTAGATGTTCTCCTGCATGCTCTCTTGTGTTTACGTCGATCTTACTTAGGGAGTCTGATTCATTTTGCAAAGGCTGGATACCTGCTTCTGTAGAACTGCAGTAGGTGGAGTGTACAGACTGGGTTTCTGAGTCACTGTTCTGAACTTCTGATTGCCAAAAGAGATATAGTATGCATACCTGTGAAGAGTGTTATGAGCTTACATACCCTAGGAAGGAGAAAAAAAAAAGATATAACTAAATATACTAGAAATAAATCTAAAATTTAGTAGTAGGTATTTCTGTCATTCTTTTAAGGGTCTGTTTGTTGAAGATGTTTATAAAGTGATGTAAGTTTATCAGAATAAGTTGATTTGAATTCTTTTGTAAGTCACAGAAGTATCTGGATTTCTTATTTGTCCTGTTTCTCGTGGATCACTATATTGCTTCTTAATAAGACTGTCTCAGTCATTATCAGTTATGTTAGAGGTTGTAATGGTGCTAGGGGTACAAAGACAGTTTCCCTCTCCCAAAGGTGCTAATAGGGGTCTTGGAGTACTATGTCCACTTTTGGTTGTTTCTTTTAGAGTGTTGCAGGCAGTTTGGAAAGAGGAATGACAGTTTTAGTAGGCTCAGGAAATGTGGTGTTTGAGGAATACATCTGTAAAGAAAGAGTTTGCATATGTCTAAAAATGAACTAGGAGTGTAGGGGGAAAACCGAAGCTTTTTAGGTGTCCTGGCACAATGATGAACAGCTCTTTTCCAATTAGGATGGTATCTATCCCTGAGTTTTCCAGTGCCTAAATAGCTATCATAAGTAAGACAGTAATAAGGCACTAACTTTTGCTATGGAGGAATTATCATCTTACAGCAAGGAAAACTTGGTTTGGATATTAGGAAAATCTTAGCGTTGCTTATATACAAGGAATTAGAAGGTGATGTTTGATTGTGACTTAAGGTATCACAAAATATTTTTCTGGTCTGTACCCCATTTGTAAATTTACTTGAAATAAATATAGACATCAATAAAAACTGCATGCATGCCAGAAGTTCCTGTGCTGGTCTGTTTAAGATCTCTACCGTCTCTTTATCTCTAGTATACCTTGCCTCTATATTGTAAAAAGCCAGCTGTACTCATGGGATAGTATGTGAACAGTTTCTGCTAGATGTCTTCTAGGCTAGTCAGTGGAATCAACTTTATTGTGTGTAACAGGAACTTACAGACCTTTGGTCTGTGAAATAACTTTTATGTCCCAATGTCAAAACAGTTGAGCCCTCCACTACCCAGCTATAGCATTTTCTGTGCAGTGGTGCTGCTTCAGAGTACTGTCTGTCACAAGAATGAAGTTAAATCTCAGAGAGCAGTGAGGGATTTACCTTTACTTCCTGTATAAATATTTTAACTACTGGGCTGTGATACAGTTAGCGTCTTTGCCACGTTACAGATATAACCATGTGACTACAAGGTAGTTTATACAGTACCTGATAGTGTGCTAAAAGAGAATAATCCTGTTAGTCATGACTTAACTTTAGGAAGTCCTTACATTTCTGTCTGCTGACTGTGTTAGGTTGCACAGATGAGCATCTCAAAGGTTAAAGCACCTCCAACATATGCCCAGAAGTTGTAGTAATTGGTAATTGTTGAGGTTAATTGGAAAAAGTTAAAATCTAAAAGGGAACGCGTAGTTAATTAGATACCTCAAGGGCAGTGAATCTGGGAACGAAGGATAGTGTTTGAATGTTGATGCTTCATTCCACATTAATTTTACTCGAGGTGATGAAATTTGAGCATAGGCTTCTGTCTTCTAACAAATGTCTTGGGTTTTTTTGTGCAGCATTCTCACAGCAGCACAGGACTTTGATGCTTGGACCACTGTGTAACAGGGAAATGGTTCTATAGTCATAAAATTTGCCCTTGAAAAAAATCTCTATTACCAGACTTTAATAAATCATTTTTTAAAATTAGATTAGCCATTAATATTGCTTTTTAGCGTTGTTTTATCACAATAGGTAGTTGGACTCACAGAATGGTGGGGGTTGGAAGGAACCTCTGGAGATCAGCTAATCCAACCCCCCTGCTAAAGCCCGATCACCTAAAGCAGGCTGCACAGGACTGTGTTGAGGTGGATATTGAATATCTCCAGAGAAGGAGAGTCCACAACCCCTCTGGGTCGCCTGTCCCAGTGCTCTGTCCGCCTCAGAGTGAAGAAGTTTTTTCTCATGTTGAGTTGGAACTTCCTGTGTTTCAGGTAGTGCCCATTGCTCCTTGTCCTGTCACTGGGTACCACTGAAAAGACTCTGGCCCCATTCTCTATACATCCACCTTTTAGATATTTAGAAGCATTGATCAGATCCCCTCTTAGTCTTCTTCAGGCTAAACAGACCCAGGTGTCTTGGCCTTTCCTCATATGGTTGTCTGCCATATGCAGAGATACTCCAGTCCCCTCATCAACTCTGCAGGCCTCCATTGGACTCTCTCCAGTAGTTCCCAGTCTGTCTTGAACTGGGGGGCCCAGAACTGGACACAGTAGTCCAGATGTGGCCGCACTAGGGCAGAGTAGAAGGGGAAGATAACCTCCCTCAAGCTGCTGCTCTTAGTGCACCCCGAGATACCATTGGCCTTTTTGGCCACGAGGGCACATTCCTGGCTCATGGAGACCTTGTAGTCCATCAGGACTCCCGGGTCATTCTCTGCAAAATGCTTCCGAGTAGGTCAAGATGTAACCTGTACTGCTGCCTGGGGTTATTCCTCCCTAGGTGCAGGATCCTGCACTTGCCTTTGTTGAACCTCATTTGGTTTCTCTTTGCCCAGTTCCCTAGCCTGTCAAGACCTTGCTGGATGGCAGCACAGCCTTCTGGTGTGTCAGCCAGTCCTCCTAGTTTGGTAGCAGCAGCAAGTTTGCTGATGGTACACATTAGGCTGGCCCTGTGTAGAGCCAGGAGTTGGAATTGATGATCCTTATGGGTCCCTTCCCATTCGGGAGATTCTCTGATTCTGTAATTCTGTATAGCAGCTGTAATACTGTCCTACATCCCAACTAGGGCGTGAAATTGGTTGTTGTAAGAGGGAAGTCACTGAAGTCATAGGAATGATATCCCTGTGAAGACCTGAGGAGTGTGTTGTGGCAGAGCGTTCTGCCATGGTGAATGTTCTTCATTCACCCATTCAAGATACCTGTTCTTGTTAAGTGTAGAGTTTCCATTGCTCTCTGTAGGGGCATGCAGCATTTAGGCAGGCCTTTAGACAGGCCAGTGCTGCTGATCTCTTTGAGGCCTCTTGAGGATTTCTAGGCAGCTGGAATGCTGGGCTGGCTGCCCTACTCCATGGCACTTGTGGCTTTATATAGTCAGTGTTCAGCCACTGATATGTAGCAGGTTTAACCTTGATGTACATTTTTAATGTATGTTATCCGGTAAGCTTTAATAACTGTGGACAAATGGATGTTATAGCAGGAAGTGGTCTAATGCCTGATTTTATTTGTAGACTATTTTTACTTGTGAGAAGTTTCTCCAAAATCTCTATAGCAGACTTGATTAAGTTAATTAAAACTGTGTGCAGTGCTCCGAAGCTCTGGGCAGGTGCAGGCTGTGGGCAAGCTGCATTTCTATCACACAGTTGTAAAATGCATTCCTTTAACACAAACATAAAAAGATCACCCACTGAACAGTCACATTCCCTCAAAATAGAAAGCTGTCATAACATTTCACTTGTTTTGAAGGCTTTACGTTCTGCTGTTGAAAAGTGTTTCTCTTATATTGTAGTGAGGTCTTCTTGGCAAAATCTTTGCTTGCAGTTTGCTGATTTTTTAGAGTAGCTAATTTTCCTATTATTTTCTCATAAAAAGTAATTTCCTATGATACGCATTGGGCTGGTGATTTGAAAAGCACAAACTGTTAAGGCTGATAAAAGCTTAAGGATAATTTGGTATTTAAAGTATGGGATTTTTTTGTTAGGAATTCATATATGCCTGCATTTATATAGAGAAACCCCTGTTTCTGAAGTTTCTCAGTATGGAAGAGTTATGTTTAAAACAAGCCAATGTATGATGAGATTAAATGCTGACTACGTGGCTCAGAAGCTGTCTGGTTCTTGTTGCTGTTGCATTCCAAGGGAGAGGATACCTTAAATTTATAAGGTTTTTCTTACATGTACTTCATTAAGGTTCTTTTACAGTGAAGCTGAAGTACTCCATTAAAGCAAGCCATGGGTTTTACAGCAGGATTTAGTAGAAAGCTAAGGATGAAGGGAAGTGGTTTGTTGCTATGTAGACAGTGAGTCAGGAGGTGATCTGGAAATAGAATGTGGGTCTGTCTTCTCCCAATCCCTGTAGCATCTACCGAGCCTCTTTACTTCTGAGTCCTTGCCTTTAAGAGTTTCCCTCTGTGAAGGTGAAAGTTTCCCTGTTCCTAGTGACATCCAATAGCATTTGGATTCCGTTAGTATTTTTAGTGCATAAGTAATGCCCAGTTGATTGGGCAGTTAGCCTAAAACTCTTCCTGTAATCGTGTATAGTTACTGTATGTTTTAATTAACCAAAACAGGTGTAATGTTACCTCTACTTGGGAACACTTTTTGATGTTATCTGCTAGCTGCTGTCAGCAAGTTGTTATTCTTCACTGGCCTGCTTTTCATGATTTAAGTCTCATGCTGCTGTTTCACCCTTATGCAGAATAAATTCTGTAAATACTTGAAGAAGATACGTTTCTTTCCACTTTAGGGTGAGGAACTGCCTCTGCCAAGTCAGTAAAAAATTACTGTAATGCTTGATCATTCTGCCTTTTAGTGTCTTTTAAGAGAGGAAAAAAAAAAGGATAGAGATTATACCCTGTTACTTATGCAGACATGTCTGTGTTATAATCTAAACTGTTATGTATCTCTCTAATTTAATTGCTCTCCTTATGAATTAAATATTATGATAAAGTACATGTGGAATTTAATTTTACCTACTGCTTTCATGTGTATATATGCAAGTCTCAGGTAGTTCAGTGTTAGACTGTTTAATATTCTGGTGCAAATTTTTGAATAATTTTGTATTGTACGGAATAATTATTGACAATCAGTATTTTTTGTTAATGATTCAAATATATATGGTGCCCATGTAGAGCATGGTGGTAGAGAATGTATCTTAAAACGCTGTCTCAATCAAGTGCTTCATTACACGTCTATGTAGCTCTTATGGAGGTTGATGAGAAAAATAATGAATTTAAATTTCTTCAGGTTTTATTTTATGGTGAACAAATGGACTTATAAACCCTGCTTGGTTTCCTAATTCCTTATCTCTGTGCTATCATCCTCATTGAAAAGAGTTTTGTTAATCTGATCAGGTATATGCTAAAAATTAGGTTGAGGGAAGCTCATGGAACTTGAACATTATTAGCTGTTATGTGTAGATATAGGTGCTTCAGAACAATCTAAGTCTCATCAGGAGCATGTTGTCATCCATGGTTGGCTTAATTTTCTCAGTAAGTAAAGATGGATGAAGTTTAACTGCTAAGAAAATGATTAAATTATGAGTTAAGTGATTTAAGATGGATAAACGAAGATAAGAAACATAGATCAATGAGAGGACTGATGCAGAGAAAGAAAAACCAGTTGGTAAATGAAGACCAATAGACTTGGTCTTCTGACAACAAACACAGGAATGGACTTTTGTTAAAATTATGACAATGATTCTTTGGTTTTGGTGGACTTTATCAATGATATAACTGTTACGATGAACATGTATAAAGCGATAATGGTTACACTTAGCTACCACTCACTGCGGTGGTGGTCCAACTCTGAGTTGCTTATAAAGCATACCCAGAGTAACCTACTGTCTGGAGAAAACTCTTTTAACAGTACTCTTACAGATCTCTGCTTGTAGAAGGAATGTCATGTCTGGGAGGACAAGGAACAAAATGAAAGAAAGGGAAACTTACTTTTAATTAGTTGTTTAAGATGACTATTCAAAACTAACTTTTTTTTTTAAAAAAAGAATATTGACCATACACAAGAGGTATTTATTTTCTTAAACTCAGCACAGGTGTGTTCATGTAGGATAACTTATTTTACTTTCCTTACTAAAATGGAGTAATGAAAAAAAAATAAGAAAAGTAATCCTGAATGTTTGTTTTATTAAAATTATTTTTATTTGCAGGTATGGGATAAGGTCTTTCCAGAGTAAGAAGCATGGTTCGAGAACGAAAATGCATATTATGTCACATTGTGTACAACTCAAAAAAGGTAAATAATCACTGCTTTACAACTATCAGTAGATACTAATAAGAAATGTGTGTAAGAAATTCTTCTATTTTAAAATAATGAGGGTTAATCTAAGTCTGTCACAAATCAAATAATACATTTACATGTGCTTCAGAGCATCTTTCTCTGTATGACCTATGCAGCATGCTTGATTCTGAATATTGAAAATATTGAGGTATTTGAGGTTTTTTTATATATTGGTGCATAAAGACAATGAAGCAAAAAGTACTGAATTTGGCTGTAAAATGTGATATGTCAAGAATACTGTAATACACTATTTTTTTAATGCCTTCTGGGTGACCTGTGTTTTCATATGGGAGGGCATTGTGAAATTACACAGCACAAGTGTTTTCATTAATGTCTCAGTTTGGTGTGTATCTTCTGTGTACTGCATGAATGTTTTTTAACCGACTTTTGTATATTGCTTAGCCACAGGGTACATGAATATCTTGCACATGTCAATATATTAACTCACACAACTCTTCAAGGCTGAAGTTGTTGCTTGCCCTTTGGAGATGGGATTTCAGGGACTAAAGAGGACACAACCTGTTCCTTCATGTTTTCCAAACACTTTGGCTCAAACTCCAGGAGGAAGTTAACTCTTCTGAACTGTTTCCTTTTTCTGAATTATGAGCGTTCTTTCTCTTCCAGCAGCTCTTTTTCAGTAGCAATAAATTATGACAGAACTGTGGTTTGCAGATCAAGGTTGTTGTAAACAGCAAACTGACATTCACATCTCCATTTCTGAAATGCATCCAGCAGAATAAAATAGAATGCTGGTGAAATTACAGCTGTGTCATAATACAAATACAGAGAGACAGCTCAGATTGTGCAGAAAGATCATGTTTTAAGTACTGATTCTGGAGAGAGGTATCAGTGAGGCTTTTAATAAAACAGTAATTTGTCAGAAATCAGCTTTGCTGCATGCTGCTCTTTGCCTTTCTCCTGGAATTCTGTGCTCCTCTTCTTTTGAATTCCAGTGACTCCAGTATGTCCTTCCTCAGAAAGATAATATTGTATGACTTCCTGAGAGTGTGATTACTTGTGCTTTCATGTTCATTGGAACAGGAATGGCAACTGCTGCCACCCTACGGGAGGAGAATACACCTTTGTGCAAGGCAGGATGCTTTTTCACATGCGATGTGCCATTTTGATTGTTTTGACCATTTTTTTTGTTTTTTCCTCACGTTGAAGGAGATGGAAGAACACATGAGAAGCATGCTTCACCACAGAGAACTTGAAAACCTGAAGGGAAGGTATGAGAACAATCTTGCATCCTTCCTCTGTGTGTATGTTGCTCTCTGGAAGAACTTATGTCCTGTTTCCCACATGAGCTGAATTGCGCAGTTTATTTTTATTCTTTACTTAGCCTCATGCCTTGTGATAAACCTGGTAATGAACATTGTCTCTTAGTGTCAAAGACTCAGGAGGCAAATGATGATGGGGAAGAAAACTCCTGTATTTCTTGGACTGCAGTGAAGTAAAATTAAAGAACGTGGTTTTTAGGTCTTGGCAGCTTCATGCTTGATTTCTTGTAAGCACTAGAATTCTGCCTTTGGTAGAATTATACCCTGGTATTTTAAACTTTTTTTTTTTTTTTTAGTTTTCAAAGATACAGAAACAATTGTTGATCTTTTAAACCACTGTGAGAAGACTGATATCTTGGATGTAAAGTTGGCATCTGCTCAAGTAACAGTCTTGTCCTATGCTACTTACGTAGTTGTTAATGTTAAGGGACCTAACCATGGTGGATGGTGTTTACTTTGTGGTTTCTTTGGGTTTATTTGCAACCTTTGGAAAGCAGGATGAGGAACCTAACGGGTATTCAAATATCATCCTAAAAGTATGGAATCACACTGTAACCAGAGTGCATTTAGAAGTGCTTTCGGGTGTATGGTTTTTGAGGTAGTCAGAGATCAGAATTTGATCTGCAGACTAATTTTCAATCATCTTACAGCACAAACATTATATGGAAATGTCAAATATTTTTAACACCTTTTAAAAGACTAAGAAGTGATCCTCTTTTTGACTTCTAGAGGTGTGGGAAATCTGTTTTGTCAGGACATCTATCTTCTATCCAGAGAAGAAAAATTGTAGACTACTTCTGTTCACACTCTAGCTTTTTGTTCGTGTGTCTTGTATTCTGTTGTTTTGTATAGAGACCAGCTGTTAGGGCTCCACGACCCTTTTTAAAAGAGTTTACTGTTAAAGAAAGGCTGAATAAAATTAAGACTGATGGATACTATGATGGCTACTAATGCAAATGTAGTGAATTTGTGCCAGGTTGAATTTTAGCAAAACTCTTAAATTGTTTCGGTTTATAATGTTTAGAGGAAAGTTATAAAAAGTTTATAATGTTCTAGAGGAAGTTATAAACTTATTTCTCTTCAGTAACTTTTTATAATCAAAGCATATCTATAGCTGCAGAAAAGTGTCCACATTTGGAGTACAAGATTGTATTTCCTACATGCCACAGATGAGCACATTTGTTTGAGCCAGCTGTATAGTATTTTATACTACCACTATGTGTAATGTTTAGTAGTTGTCTAAATCAGCACTGTAAAATGTTTTTAGACTAAGACTTTCAGAAAATCTGTAGCATATGTGTATGTCTGCTTATATCTTCTATAGTTTCACATTCTCTCTTTAAAATAAAAAATAACCCTTTGTTTTGGGACAGTAAGCAAAAAGGTAGTGCATACCTTGAGGTGCATACTAATTGTCAGTAAAGAACCTCTGTTCTCTGTTTTTTAATTTCTACTTACTTTTAATAGTTGATGCATTGGGGTTTCACAGCAGGTTGGTAAACTGGGAAAAGAACTAACCTTTCCAGAATCTTCGTCATCTGCCTGTCTTTAGGGTGGGGTTATGTGGACTATCAAAATGTTAAAATATATCAGAGAGAAAATTAAATGATCTTTCCCTCTTGAAATTAAAAGTGTTTTAGTGGGATTCAGAAAATCTTCAAATAGTCCAGATTAACAAAGTTGTTCTTATGTCATATTGAGACAGTGTATGCAAGCAGCTTTTGAAAGCTGTTTCAGTTTTCTCGAATAACAGTTGCTTTGTAGTAAAGATGGAGGCCACAAAAATGATAAGTTCTTCACATTTCCCACCCTCTTTATTTTTTCTGTTTCTCTTTCCCTTGTTGCCATTTTCGTGCCTTGCTGAACCTTACACTTCTTGGGTTAGAGAGTTTTTGGTGGTGGAGGTTTTTTGGGTTGGGTTGGATTTTTTGTGTTTATTTTTTTGTTTGTTCTGAACTCAGCTACTTGAAAAGAAAAAAAAAAAGCCAGATATATTTTTTTCTTCTGTGAGCTAGGAACATTCTGAAAATGTGCCTGGGATCATGTACATCATGCTATGCAGTATCTGTCCTGGTGAGTGTGAACAGGATTTATTTTGTTGCTGAACAGCTGGGAAGGGGTTGCTTAGGCACCAGTATGTCCTCTGCACTAGAAGCTGACTTAGGGCTTCTGGTCAGCTAACTTGTAAAGCATTTCTGTTCTGCACTTTCTTCTGACAATGATTCTGAGATCACAATATCACATATTTTGGTATCTTATTTCTGGCCTTCTAAAATTTGTGGGTTTTCGGGGTTTGGTTTTTGTTGTTGGGGTGGGTTTTTTTTGGTAACAGTAATTTATAGAAGTAATACATTCTGTTCATAGTGGCTTGCAAGTAGTCTGACTATACTTGGGTTTCCATTTCCACAAGACTGAATTGAAATTAAAATTCTTCCATCATTGTTACATTTTCTATTACTAAGGTAACTGTCCTCATTACTTCTTTCAGAAGAATGCATAGAAGACACTTGTTCTTCAAATCAATAGTGAATGTAATTTTTCATTGTGCACCATCAGTCTTGTTCTCTTCCCCTGTGCCTCTCCTCCTTCCTCTAATTTAAATTTAAAACAAGTGATTTAGGCATCTGGCATCCAAGTAAAAAAATGTGGAGTACAAGCAACAGCCTCATGAGTGTGGTTGAACTGTGTAACAGAGAATACCACCATCAGCATCTTACTACCTTCAAATTTAACATCCAGCTAAAAGTCACTTTTTAGACTTCCTGAAGGGAAGAGATAAATATAGCAGTGCATGCATTGGTTGACACTTGTCTCCTTTTAAAGTTAATTTTGTAATCTCAAGGGCTAGAATAATTTTCTGAAACATTTTAGGCTCTTGACATCTTGAACTCTTCTTCTGTGTGATATAGAAGGAGAATAAGACATGTAGTACAAAGCTTTAGTGTGTTTTTTTTGATTTTGTTTTAAATGGAAAGTGAATTAATCAAGTCGAACATTTGAAGTACATGTCCAGTAAGTAAAGCTCTGGGATGTTGTCATACTGAGAATACTTTTGTCATGTTTATTTCAAACTGCTTTTGGCTTTATTGTTGAACGACTAAGATGGTGCTGTATACCTGTATGGTAGGGAAATGTGTGGACATGATCAGTGTGTGCCCAGTTCTGGACAATATTAATGGGGTTAGGGCCAGGAGAGAACTGAACCAAATTCTCTTAAGAGTGACTGACTCAACTCCTAGCCAATTCATCTTCAATTAAAGTGGTTCTTCATTTAAAAGAATAGTGTGTTATTTTTTCTTGATGCTCATACAGGTTAAGAGCAGGACAGACAGGTCTAGTCACTACCCACTTGAGTCTTTTCTTTCTGGACAGTTGGTACAAAAGCAACAGCTTTGTCATTAGTAACTCGAAAGTGATAGAGCCAAGTTCTTTGTCCTTAGGTCAGCTGCTAACACGCTGGCTTTGTTCCAAGTAAGTAGAACTTTGCATTTAGTCAGATATTGTATGAATGAGGACGGGGAAGGTTTTATTAATGAATTGAAACGTGCCTTATGAAGGATTTGGATTGTTCTCTGAAACCTAGTTAGTACCACTGGGGTATGTTTTTTATTGAAGCGCCTTTGTGATTGAAGTGCAAAGTTATGTAAAAAAGTAAAACATTTTCCAGCAAGCAGCCAGCTTTCTATTTGCATTTTACCTTGTGTGATGACTCAAGTTAAAAATAAGTCTTACTAGCAACATGTAGCTGTGCCTTTTGTGAGTGTGGAGAGGTTCTTCTGATGGCTTTAGTGAAACATACTGATTGTATTAGTTATCTTTATTGGGTTAATGCCCAAACTACAATATATAGTATCTGGGCTTTTGACTGTGAATTGTACAAAATGAAGTATACAGCAACCTACTGACTTTGTAAATTCAGTCAAGACGTCATCTGAAAATAGTTAGGCTGCAACATACAAAATAATTAAATGTAAAAAGTGCAATTTTTATGAATTAGGCATTTTAAGTAGAACATTCTCTAGCTGTGCCTGAATGACTGTATTAGTTAAATATTTCAGCTGTAAGCAGGAAACCCACAGATTTCCAAGATAAATAAAACATAGCTGCTGAAACTTCACTAGCCACTTCAATAAGAATTTTTGCTTAATATCTTGAGTAAAGGTCAATCTTTTAATCTCTAATTTTATTTTTTACTTTTCTCTAAAACCCCAAGGACACATGTTTGTCTTTGCTCTGTGGATCCTGTACTTTAATCCACGGTAATGAACTGCGTGTTGGTATTCTAATGCTGCTCTTACAACACTTGTGTCTCAGGTGTGCTATAGGGATATGCAGATCTGCTTTTCTGAATTAAGTGGCAGAATTGAAGAAAGCATTGTGGAGGCAGGCAGTGAGTACTAACTGGGTCCCACTGAGTTATTTGTAGCGGACCATGTTCTCATTTTTTTTCTGAGGTTTTTTAACTGCTGAACATATTTTCCTTGTTTAGGTTTATTATTAACAACATGTTTCCTTAATAGTGCAGTATTGAAAGGATTTGTTAGGAGAACAAGTAAGGTATTTTTAGAAACTTATTTTTTTTTAAGAAAAAGTAAAAAAATGTCATAACTTTAATCCAGTATTTGCTGAAACATGAGTAAAGCCATTTGTCTGACACAGCTGTCAGCTTCCTCCAGCTGAAATAATTTCTGTATTTTTTTAAGATAAGTCCTCTAAACTGGAAAGCAGACCTCATGCACTCTTGAACCAAATAAAGTACAGTGAACTGAAGACACCCTCCCATCACTCACTGTTCTGTGGAGTCTTTGGATTCCAGGCGGCAGTCTCAGCTGTCCCAGTTTAGGTTATGTTGTATCAGGATTGGCTGTATCCATGTACTGCCTCCTCCCTTTTCTAAATTTTGCTGGGGGAAGGCTCAAGGCAAGGATTAAATGTAGAAGCTGTCACCAGGCTTCCCCAGTGCAGCTGGCACCATGGATGAGCTTCAGAGCAGCTCCTGCTAGCTCTGTAAGCCTTCCACTGTGCCTCCTCGCTCACTATGTTTCCTCTGAAAAGATTTTGAGTACAACAATTCAAGAAGAATTCCTCCTCCCAGTTAATGCAGCTTTATTACCAAGTCTTTTACCTCTTGATTGTTGGAAAAAAAATCTTCTAATAATTGACCATCGAAAAACTAGACCTTCAAATTAAAAACTACAGAATTCAAGTAACTTAAATACCGAGCAAAACCTAGTCTTGAACGCAAGCACATTCAGAGGAAACAAAGTAAGACCAGAGACACCTGCCATGCCTGTTGGCAGAGTTGAAAGTCCACCCTCTGCCTCTCTTCCTAGGGATAGCAACCATGAATGCCGAGTGTGCAGGACGACACTGGTGGGTTTGTCAGCATATGCCAAGCACATCTCCAGCCAGCTACACAAAGACAATGTCAATGCCCATGACAGAAAAGAGGAAGAGAAAGAAGAGGCCGAAGAAGAATATCTTGACAAAGAACTCATTCAACTAATCAAGCAAAGGAAGGAACGGAACAGGTGAGTTTTTCTTTCTCCTCTTAGGTCATAGAGTTGCTTTTAATGGGATATGCTTCTAAGGCATGGGTGTTCATGAAACATAACTTGCCTGTAGCAAGTGCACTTGTAAGAACAATACAGAAGACCTATATGGATACTGTAGTTTCAGTGTATAAATGTGATTCTGTTCAGTGCTCTTGTTCGGTTGATCTACTAACAGTAAGGAAGTACAGCTACCCTTCATGTGTGGAATCTTGGCTTTGGAGAATGTAGTGGTTTTATTGTAGTATGTTACACCCATTTAAATGAAGGGCTTAATAAAAGTGACGGTAGCACTGATACTGTTTGAGATGGGGGCTGTCTGGGAACCTGGCCTTTTAGAAACTGTTGCTGAACATGCTTTGAAACATTGAACTGAATTTTTAAAATGGATTGTTATGTCAATGTCGTGCTGAAATCCTATAATCCTTCAACTAATTTCTTACCTGTTTTATCTTACTGCTGCTTACCATTAGCTGAACATTATTCTAATGGCTCATTATTAGTTAGAAAACTGCAGAGAGTAATAACTGTTGTCTTTTATCTTCACATAAGTCTGCAAGTATGCATTAGTAATGTGATTTTCCTGTTGGGAATATATTGTTTGACTAAATTTATGGCATGGTATTTAAATGGTATATGATTTTTTCTAACAGGAACTCGTGTTGCTGTGGTCAGAATATTAGTGTTTCCAAGTGCACTAACCTGTGAAGATTACTTGCTTTTGACACTATTCTGTCATCCTAGGGTGTCCCTCTACTGCATGACGGTCATGTTTACATATTGGTCAATGTAGTTAGCAACCTGAATTTATGGTAAAGGAATAATACTGTCCATACAGTATCCTGAGCCAACTAAAATATTAGAAAATCTCTCTCTGCTGGTTAGGAGGAAGAAAAAATATAAAGTATATGGCTTAAGTTTCTTATGTAGTAAAATTGTTCCATTAGATCCTAATGTCATTGAGTCAGCTCCTAAAACTTATGGTATCACTTAGACATTTCTTTGAATTCTTGTCTTAGAGCTCACCTGATCTTATACAGTAAGATGCACACAGGAATGTGCTGAAAACTTCAAAGGGTGGTACAATAAGGAATTATCAGTTTACTCAAGTCAGTTGGTTTTGAGCAGTAGTGTGAAAGCTAAATGAATGTATTCCTATAGTTCCTTCCTAAATATTCAGAAGGAAGGATTTCTGTAATCAGTTTTTGGAAAAACTTTCAGTGAGAACTCTTCATTTGGTAGAATATATACTTAGATTGTTGCTGACCCTGGTTAAGGTACCGTTTATCTTTAAATGTACATGTGATAATTTACCACATGTTCATGACAAGTTGCCAAGCACAAGTACTATCCAAAGGGCAGTAGATAGTGTTCCTGGGAGGGTCATACAGACAGTGTTGTGCACTGTGGACGATTAGTCTGTTGGTTCAAACCAGGCAGAATCTTAGGTATGACTTCTGTGCATGTTTTACAACTGCATTTAAGCCTTATAAACTGAGATGTGATCTCTGTTGTTTTCTCTAGTTAATAGAACAACTGCTTTTCTCAGCCTGACTTTCCTTCTCTTTTGTACCAATTCACACCACTTAGGCCGTCTGTCACCAACAGAATAGTTTTCAAAATATTTATCTCACTACTAAGAAATTTTCATCAATCAGTATTACTCAAGTTACAGAGGTTATACAATAGCTTTCTTTTGGTTTGTTTCTTATTAGTCAAATAACTACTAGATAGAAGGGAATATTACCTTCTGAGTTAAATGGAAATACGTAAGAAGTAGCCTGTTGAACTGTCCCTGCACCAAATCAGTTGCTGTCTAAGAGCAATTTTGAATTATCGTATTTAAGTGAAAGCACATTAGTTCAGGAAGTCAGACACTAAAGAAGTCTGAATACTAAAGCAGTTAAATATTATCTTTTTCAGTTTGTTTTTTTCATAATAATATTATATTTATATTATTTCATAATAATTCATAATAATTTTAAAAATATTTTTTTTTTTTGTAGGCAAGCTGTGAAAACTGAAAAAAGCTGTGCAAACAAAGAATTGGAATGTGATGATAGGAGATCACAGAGAAGGCGAGAAGACAGACCTACTTACAAAGAAAGAGAAGCTTACGATCAGTCGTCGTGGCATCATCATAATGCATCACAGAGGGACTGGAAGTGGGAAAAGGATGATTATATTAGTCCTAGGCAAGGTAAATTTTCACATCCTCAGAGGAACCTTAATATGACCAGACATTCGAGTGGCCCAAGGGGACGTCCTGGGTGGCATCAAAATGTTTCAGGAAGCTCTTCAAATCGGCGTAACTATGGGAATTCTGGAAATGCTTGGCATCCAAGTGGACGAGGAGGAGGAGGAACATCAAATTGGCATCACAGTGTCAGGGAGAGGAGTTCTACTTGGCACTCGGAAGGAACAGGTCATTTTTCTAGCTGGAATTGCAAGAGTTATGGAGGAAACTGGAAATCTAGTGCTCATGGTGCAAATGGCTGGAATTTTGGAAGCTCAGGAGATACATATTCAGTAGAGCCAATTAAATACAATAAGGAAAGATATACATGGCAGTGGCAGGAGAAAGATAGGGATGTTCTACCATACAGAGATCGAAAAAATAGAAATTACTCTGTTGATTTTACTAGTAATAAACTCCCTTCTGGGGGGGTGCTGGATTTCGGTACATTGAAGCAACCAGAAAGCAAAACTTCAAGAGCCAATGGAAAAAGCAGCAGTCCTTCCAGAGATAGAATGTATCGCTGGACTCCCTACCCATCCCAGAAAGCTGTAGAGCAGCAACCACGGTCTGAAGATGTCATCTCTAAAACTTCCGATAAAATGGATGCTGCGTTTATGCCTCATACTGATTCATCAATGAAAGAAAAAACTTGTAAAACCAATGTTAGCTTTTCAAAATCTAAAAAACAAGAAGCATCTTCCTCTTCTAGAACCTCAGGGCACCTTGATTCTTGCAAGGTAATGGAAGACTGTTCCAGTAGTGAAAGGCCTGGAAAAGATGATGGGACAAGTAATAGGATGCCATCACTGAAGTCCCCTCTTCTGAATATAACAGATATGAAGCTATCTTCCCCAAAGCAAGACACAAACAGTCTCCTAAAAAATGTCAAGCTGCTGTTGTCCTCAACTAATGGCAAAGAGCAGAATACTTCGTACGCACTGACCTCAGAAACAAACGGTTTATCATCTTATTCGTCAAAGCTGCATGGTGCATGTGGTAGTAACCTACAAGACAACAAAGATGTGCTTGGTATAAGTCTTGTGGAGTCTGTTAATAACTTAAGTGAAGCAGAACAAAATCCCAAAGATTTTCAGTTCAACTATTCCTTGCAAAAGGCTCCCTTAAATTCTTGCAAGAATACAGGTGACCAGAATAGGGAAGAAACTGGAAAATCATTGCCAAAGAACGAGTTCAGACTAAATGCATCAGATGATGTGAGTGATAACGATTTAACAGGATATGAGAAGTCAGAAGGAAGAGCTGAAAAGTTGGGTTCTTCTGTTAGTTATTGTTTACCCTGTGACAGTTCAGAAGTTAAACCTGCCACCTCTGAGAAGGAAAATGATGAAAAGCCTGCTCCTTCAAGCATTGCTTCTGCTGATGTAAAAGATTCTACTTTTCAGATGGAATCCACGGTTTCTACATCAAGTGGTCAGGACCATTCGCATGTGAATTTGAAAACCTCCTCGCAGAATGGGGAAGGAGATGAAGAGTGTGTCAAGTCACATGATCACTTTGAAATGGAAGGTTTTGAAAATCCTTCAGATCATGAGCTGCAGAAAGGAGGAAGCCAGTCACTAGGCCTCCTTCCAGATTTAAGCAAACTTGGTCTCCCTGCCTCTTTGCAAAGAGACCTGACACGACATATTAGTCTGAAGAGTAAAGTTGGGACACATCTTCCAGAGCCTAATCTCAATAACGCACGGCGCATTCGGAATGTGAGTGGCCATCGGAAAAGTGAGACTGAGAAAGAGTCGGGGCTTAAACCCACCCTCAGGCAGATTCTCAGTGCTTCCAGGAGAAATGTAAACTGGGATCAAGTCATCCAGCAGGTAACCAAGAAGAAACAGGAACTTGGCAAAGGTTTACCAAGGTTGGTGGCTTTCAGATTTAACCATGCCTGTGTGTGTGTGTGTGTGTGTGTGTGTGTGTGTGTGTGTGTGTTGAGGGGGGAGGGTTTTTCTTCAAATCTGAAATGGATTCTAGGATCCTAGAAGCAAGTTTACAGGGTGAAGCTTGCTATACCATGATCTTTAGAGTTTTTATGATTGCCATAGAGATGTTCCTTCACTTTCTTCCCTGCCCCCAGTGGGACAGGTGAGAGAATTGATGGAAAAAGGTCAAATTTATAGGTTGAGATAAAGATAGTTTAATAGAAAAGAAAGAGAATAATGGGATATGCAAAACAAGTGATGCATAGCATAGTTGTTCACCACCTGCAGACCACTGATGCCCAGCTAGTTCCTGAACCATGGTCTAAAGCCCCAGCCAGCTTCCCCCCATTTATATACAAAGCATGATGTCATATGGTACGGGGTATCCCTGCGGTCAGTTTGTGTCAGCTGTCCTGGCCGTTTTCTTCCAGATTCCCTGCTGGCAGGGCAGTACAACTAGCTGAAAAGTCCTTGAGTTATTGTAAACATTTCCTAGCAACAAGCAAAATCTCTGTGTGTTATCAACATTATTCTCATTCTAAATCCAAAACACAACACTATACCACTATACCCTCTACCTGGAAGAAAATTAACTGCATCCCAGCGAAAACAGAACAAGTAGTCTGCTGCTCAGAAAAGGTTCTGATCAGTTAATAACTGTCACTTAATATCTCAATAGGGACACTAGCAGTATATTTGCTTCTCAAGTTCTAGTGTGGGGAAGAATGTAAAAATGCATTCAGGATGTGAAGAGTGCTGTGACAGCTGCTTGTTTCTTCATTTGTTTGGAACTACAAGAAATGCTTGCTTTGCTGCAGGCAGAATAAGCACTCCCTCTTCATTTGTCAATCTTTTAATCCAATACACACTTCAGGTTTGTGTTTAGTGGTAACAATTATACAATAATTGACTTCTGAAACATTCTTTAAACCTGAAGTTTTTGAACCATCTTGAAAATATGTCATATTTCCTTATTCCAGACTTGGAATGATTATAATACTACCGCTTATGACTTAGAAATCTTACTGATAATTCTTAACACTAAATATGATTTTGTGATACACAAAAGACATTCCATTGCCAGATGAGACAGAAAGCACAGAATACCAGCTTGATGAGCTGCTAGATCTCTTAAAGCAGTTGCATGTGTTTTGGGAGGGGGGAGGCTTTTTTCTACATTTAGGTGGCTTGTTACATGTGTGTTTATTTTTCTTTTTATCTTGTTAAAGGTTTGGCATAGAAATGGTGCCTCTTATCCAAAATGAGCAAGAGGGTTTAGAACTTGGTGAAGAATCAGATCTGTCTACTCTTGAAGGATTCCAATGGGAAGGGATTTCCTTAGCAGTGCCTAGCTCAGCCAGAAAACGTAGCTTTTCTGAAAGCAGTGTAATTGCAGACAGAAATCCTTCTGCTTATAGCTTCTTCAGTGAACAAGCCAAAATAAAAGAAAGTGGGCAAGTGCAGGTAATTGCAGCCAGCCATTCACATCACATAGCATATGAGTATGTGGCAAGCAGTCACATTGAGGCTGACTTGAAACGGGAGTCGTGTCTTCCTTTGTCATCATTTATGTCTGAAAGAACTGAGACAAGTGTAGGGAGACACAGCCTACAGACCACCTTTGAGGTCTCAAGTCTCATAAAACAAGACCAGGAGAGCCCAGAGAAGAGAACACCACTTCTTGAAAAACAAAATGTACTCGAAATCTCAGAAGAAAATCATCTGGCTTCAAATAATCCTTCGCTTCTTGCAGTGTCTAATAACACAGATGCAGCTACAGACAGTAGCTGCACGTCTGGTACTGAGCAGAATGACAGCCAAGGAGTTGGGAAGAAACGAAGAGCAACTGGAGTAAGTGTGCGGTTTTGTACAGTTTTAATGTGCTAAAAAATGGGATGTGTTTTCACTGTCAGTAGTCATTCACCTTTGGAATTACATGCAAACTCAGCAATAACTCTGAGTTTGTTTCACTGTCCTGTCTTTTACTTATACAAAGGTGGTAGGGAGAAATGTATCTGAAAATACTCAAAATGCTTTTGTTGTAAGCAGAAAGCTATATTTCTTATTCCTTAGCTGATTTAATCATGTAGACCTTCAACTAAAACTAGAGCAGAAAATCTGACCCAAGTGTGGTTTCAAACATCTGAACAAGTAGAAGGCTGTCAGCCTTGCATTTCTTCCTAGCTGAGATGAAAACATGGTACTCGCTTTAATGCTCTCTCTTTTAAGGATGGATGGAAGGATGAGTTACATGAGAATGTACAAATATAATTTATTTTCTTCTCTTTGGGTACAAGTAACAGTTGAAAAGACAGCAGATGTTTGCCTTTTTGATTTAGACAAAATTGTTCTTGCAACTTTTGTTAATAAGTGATATTACTTGCAGGAGGGATCTTCTCCTGAAATTCCTAGTCTAGAAAGAAAGAATAAGAGAAGAAAAATCAAAGGTAAAAAAGGTGAGTCAGTATCATGCATATGTGCATAGTGAAATGTTTTCCTTGGGCACTAAATCTTTGCATCACTGTCTGGAAGCCTTGGGGTCCAGAAGATAGCTATTGCTTGTTCCATTTATCTTTTTAAAAAATTATTTCTTTATATTAAGAGTTGTTTGGAGTGTAGAAATATTAATGTGGATCTTCTTGTGGAAACTAATATTGCACTACTTGAAAAGGTGAAAAGAAAGGTTTATTTTCACTGTCTTATCTTCAATAACTAGTGGAATCAGTAACTATGGAAACAAATAACACATTTGGCTTAGTAAAATCTTTCCCATTACTCCAGCATCATTGCTCTTGTAGTAAAGGTACTAAAGGAAACTATAATGTGAATTAAACCAAGAAGTGCTCAAACTTAAACTTAATTTGCTTAGAGAATCTCTAATGTCAGAAGACTTCAGAAAGTAGTATAGGAGGATTTTCTCTGAGTACAGTGCTCAGAGACTTTTTCTCAAGAGATAGCAAACATGACTCTCCTGGCCCAAAATCATACTGGATAAGTGACTGTTGTCTTTGAGTTCTCTCTCTTTTAAACTGACTATCCTTGACTTTTGAATTAACTGAATAATTTAAATCCTGTTTATCTTAAATCTACCTTTTTGGTTTCATTAATGGAAAATGTGCATTTGTACTTCATCTATACGTGTACTTCAAGGAAATCTTGAATGTCTTTGTTGAAGTGAATGTCTTTGTTCAACTAAACTAAATCAGTGTTGTCAAAGCTCTGATGGCAATAGTTACTAGAGTCAAGGTTGAGTTCCTGAATAGAGGAGTACTCAACTTTGCTGCTCTTTGATGTAGATGTGGCTATTCCTGTGCATAGATACTTCTTTTCAGCTTCTTGTAATGACTATGAATGCTTGACCTAATCTGTCTCATTTCCATGTTCCAGAGTGGAAGTATTTATTGAGTTATCACATGTAATGTATTTTAATGTATTGCTAAGTATAAACATATTCTATGTTTTGGGTTTTTTCAGAACGTTCGCAGGTAGACCAGTTGCTGGCTATTTCACTAAGGGAAGAAGAGCTAAGCAAGTCCCTGCAGAGTGTGGACAGCAGTCTCTTGCAGGCCAGGGCTGCCCTGCAGGCCGCATATGTATTAAAGCAACAGGTAACAGTAGGCTTTTCAGACTCTTAAACTGGAAGTCAACAGCCTGAAAAACTGCCTGATACAGGACTGATTTAAACCACAACTGTTTTGCAGATAACCATGGAAATGAGTACGCTGAGAAGTCAGAGAATCCAGATTTTGCAGGGGCTACAAGGTATGAGATACCATAAAACTACAATAGTGGTATGCTGGCTGTCATATTCATTGAACTCAGCACTTTGTGAAAATGTGTTTAACTTGGATTCATTCATTTAAAATGTGCAATAAAATTGCAAGCTTTACATGATGGAAATCTTTATTGTTTGAATGTGATCTGCCATTTATGGTAGTGCCATCTAGTGGCTGTTATACAGATTCTCTTCCTTGTCTCTGCAAGAAATGAAAGAACTCTGCACCAGTAATGTTTATAGTAAACTCTAGACATTTTTTCTGTGGTTTCTTTTGTTTTATTTTTTTTTTGTGTGTTGTGGTTTTTGTCTCTTTTGTCGTTAGAAACATATGAACCTTCAGAACTGTCAGAGCAACTTCCATGCACTGTTTTAAATGAGAGAAGAAATAGCAAACCTCAGATGGCAGCTGACTTAATTCCTGCAGGCTCTTTCCAGCCTTTAGACACTTTTCCGTCACTATTCCAGTCTTCTGGCATCACATCCACCGCTCCTCCTGACTCCTCAGTACAAATTAAACGAGAACCTGTGTCTCCAAAAGGCTCAGAAGAATATGTGAATTCCGTACTCCAGAGCTCTCCATGTGCTTCAGGAGCAGAAGTGGTAGAGCAGAAAGATGGTATGTGGGGCTTCTCTTTGTTTTAAGAGAACTAGCTGTAAGAAAACGGGATAATTTGGGGGTTTTTCCAGAAGGGTGTAAGTTGGGTCTCAAACTGCAGCCTGTTGTGCAGGGCTGACCTGCCGTTAACTTGTGTAGGACTTTATCAGCTTCATAGTGTTAGAAGATGGGATATTCTTTACAGCACATTCAAATAGAGTCCACATTTTAAAGATTGTTAAGCACATGCAAATTGTGGTCATATGCACCTACAGGTTTCTAGTCTTACTATAAAAATAGAAGAAACATGAATTTGAAAGTTACATTTTTGTAGAATGATTTAGTTAATAACCCCCCCCAAACCTTTGAAACCTCCCCTGTAATTTCTGTCTTCTACTCTGTGTCATTTATTGAGCATTGGTAGCTGAAAGTCTGCCTACAAAGGAAAAATATATGCCTTAAGATGTATTCTGAAAAAGCATGACTAATTTCATTGAGTTTTCTGTATTTTTCTTGGGCTGGATAGGTGCAAAGAGTATAACTTGTGATATTAAAAATAACAATCCATCCTCCCCCCCTTTTCTCTCTAAATCCCACTGGTCTGAAGATATTACTGAAATCATGTGCACTTTGAATTAACAGTTTACTGTAAGACGGATGTTGGGCACTGCTCATTCATCTGAGGGGAGTGGGAGTGAGTAGGGAAGGGCTACCAAGGAACATACAAATCCACTTTTGTCTGGAGGAGAAACTACTGAATTAATTGAACTACTAAAGTAATAGCTACTGCTTCAGAAAAATGAGGCCTAAGTGGCTGTAGCTGAATTTGCCAACTCTTTATTTAGAGAGTTTAAAAGTTTTTCTTCATTTCATTTTTGCGGGATTTGACATTTGCAGAATCAGACTTTATTGATGTCTGTGCAGGCAAAACAGAAACTGAAGAGGTTTTTTCATGTTTTTCTCCTAAAGATGAACCATTGATATATAGCTGTATTTATTACTTAAATAATTACTTTATAAAGGCTTCATCACGTGACTGATGTCCTGACAAATATGCAAGGCAAGAATGTTCCGTTTATTTTTGTCAAATTGATGTGGTAATGGTATTGATCAACTTCTAGGTGTCCTACATTTAAAATGAGTGTCTGCCATCAAATGAATTTGTGATTATAGGGAAAATAAGCATTTACTGTCAAATAAATTCTATAATTGGGAAGGAATTCTTTCTGGGGGCAGACTGCCTGTTTTCTGGGTGTCCAATGTGGTTTGTCAGCTTCTGTAGTAGGACAGCTCAGCCATGCTTTGAAGGAGCATTTGGTTTTCCATAATTCCAACAATCTCTCCCGCCTGCAGAATTGAGGGATTCTGTTTTCTTGGACTACCATGGCATTTTCCTACTTCCTTTTCTAACACCTGCAGTACTCCAAGTGCTGAGAATTAATAACTACTGGTTTTATAAATTTTTAGTGTAAGTTTCCAGTTACTCTTATTTTTTGTTTTGCTTTTAAGTAACCCGGTTCCTTCCTTCCCCTTTCCTGTGGGGGGTGAGAGGGATGCACAATATTAGAGTTGTATTCAAAAGTGAAGGTTTTGCATTGATTTACTTTAAATATGATATACTCTGAACTGTCAGCAAGTTCTAGTTTTATCTTGGAACTTCCTATCTGAGGATAATGTGGGGCTACATGTTCACATTTAAGCCATCTCTAGTTGGGTGCATTATTCCAAAGCATCAAATTTGCACTGTGATGTGTTAAACAGTCCAATAGCTTTGTTTAAGCATTGCTGAAGGTTTTATTTGCAGGTTTCTAAGAGTCTGAAGCAAAGAAGTGCTTTAAATACTTCCAGCTTCCTATTTGCATAGTGGTGTCCCACCCAATAAATGCAGTGCATTTGAAACATTCTGTTCTGGGTTATGGCAGATGCAACCAGGGAATTTTAGGGTGTGGGAAACAGCTGTGAGGTGCTGCCTGTGTTCTTAGCCTGTCTCATTGAGAGGCTGAATTAATTTGTTCACATTAGCTTTAAATTAAAATGACAGGGAGGGTATGTTTTCTCCACTGCTTAGTCCACCACGTGAGCTAACAAAGCTTAACCTTGATGGCTTAGTGCGCCGTTTCCAGGACGGAGGATGTGATGCTGTGGAGTGGGTTGTATGTGACTTACCTAACTTGACTTAGGTTAGGTAACTTGGTAGAAATAACTGTCACATGGGTTTTAGGCACAAGGTCTTCAAACTGTGTCACTGAGCAGCTGAGGTGTACTAAGCACGCTCTGGTTAATAGCCTATAGCAGTGGTGACAGCCGGTATGGGAACACACAGTGAAGGGTGGCATCATCTCAATCCCAGTGTCAGATTCACCAAAGGTTGGTTGTGAGGACTTTTAAAACCATACAGTCAGCCAGAATCTTGAGTGATGTGCCCCACTCCTTTGCTTCTGGGTGCAGAGGTAAACATTTAATTCCCCAGCTATGTTTTTAGAGGCTGGATAGCCAACGGGAACAGCAGACTGAAATGTGTGTGTGCCTTTCAACATCTAGGAATACATACTTTCTGTGCACAAATAAGTATAAATAGAAAAATGCAGGGAAAGCCATTTTTCATAAATGTTTATTGCTGTTCAGATCGAATATAACACTAATCTCTTCTCTTCAGAAGAGACCAGCCGGAGAAGTTCGGTGTATCCAGTTATCTCTGCAACCTTATCCCTGTCAGAGCTGGCAGCTTGTTTCCAGCATTCTGATTGCAGTATGTACAAGCCTGCTGCAGGCAGGGAAAAGGCTGAACTTCCTGAGAGCTCTTCTCAATCACTGTCTGTGTTCAGCAAGAGAGAAGCAAATGACTCCATGACTGAAAGCTTTTCACTGGATCAGTGTAGCACTTCTCTTCAAAAGGGATCAGTCCTGCTAGAAATGCCAATGGATAAAACCCCCAAATTGTCAGCAGAACCATCTGAGCTGCGGGTGGCAACCACCGTAGTCCCAGCAGACAAGGGGAACAGGAGGAGGAGAAAGTTAAGGAAGAAGAAAACTCTGAGGGCAGCCCACGTGCCAGAGAACAGTGATACAGAACAGGACATAATTAAGCCAGTCCGGAAAGTCAAGTGTGGAAAAGTTCCTAAAGGAGAAAAAGTTACAACATCTACTCCTCCAAAGCAAGAGGATGGAACTAGTGCTCAATCAGCAAGAAACATAGAAGAGAATGACAGTGATGCTTCTCTGGAATTAGTAGAAGTTCTAGCACCCCAGTGTGAGGTGGTTGACATTGGCTCATCAGAGTCAGGAGATGAGAAACCAGACAGTCCATCAAAGAGGCATTCATGCAGCTCTGTGGATCAAGCAGTCCTAGAGGCGTCTTGCTCTGGTTCTGATGGAGTGAGCTCTACCAGTGAGATTGGCACTAATTATGGGCATGAGCAGCAAAGAAGGTGAGATTATTGTAGGTCTCTCAAAAGTAACATTATGAACATTACACAATGTTCATAAGAAGCATCTCCATTTTTTATTTTTTCTAATTCAGAAATCGTACATCATAAGTAACTTTTAATTTCATTCAGGAGTGAAATATGAGGGCAAATGAAAGTTGAATTTTCTTTTTTTGGTCCAAGAAGTGAATGTGTCTTGTTACCTATTAATTCTGCTAATACAAGAACAAAGCTGCCCTCAGTGGAAAATTTGGTTTTGAGCTTATTGATCAGAGCCTATTTTCTGCTAAGTACATAGCCTTGTATTCTGAAGTATTACTTAAACCAGTATCTTTTCTGAAAGTGAACATGCAAAGTCCGATCTTGATACCCTTTATATCTCTATTAGTGTGGCTGAGATGCAGACTTTCGTATCATCACTAAGAGGATCAAAAAACTCCTCAGGTATATCTTTTTAAGTCTCTCTTCTGATACTTTGTGTATAGTATTTTACCTTTAAGTCTGGATCAGACTGCTCCCAGAGGGGAATTTTGCCCTGAAGATAAAAACTTGCAGTAAAAACAAACATATATGCATCACTTCCCATTTCTATGTCATCTCTCATTGAATGCTTTGTGCCTTGACCCATCCACATCCCCCTGCCCCCTCCCACAAACACTTCAGCTCCACAGTCTCCATAGAGCTGTAGGACAAACACTAATACAGTTCTTTTGCTATTTTAAAGAACTTTCTGGACCTTTATATAAAGGTCTTTCTGGCATTTTGTATTGCCTTCTGCCACTTCCAGGCTCCAGATGGGATTCCCAGTGAAATCTAAGGTGCTGAGCCCACAAAATAGTTCCATTGTTTGTGCAAACAACAGTAGTGTGTTTGCTCGAGCAGGTTCCCATAATCAAGTACATGTGTCTCTATCCTGCAGAAGTGTCTTCAGAGCCAGGTGAGGATGAAAAACCTACAGAAGGAAGCTTTGAGGGACACCTGGCTGCAGTGAATGGACTTCAGATTTTTGGGAATTTGTTGTATACCTGCTCAGCGGACAAAACTGTTTGTGCCTACAATCTGGTTGTAAGTAAGGGTGTGGAAACGGTGTTCAATAACTTAAGTCACAGAGTTTCAATGCTGTTTTTGTAAAGCATTACTATGCAGCTAAGGAAGGAGCTGCTTTCTCAAACTCCCAATTTTTTATGCTATTCTTTTCTTCAAACATCTCTCCTCTCTCTTTCGCTTTAGACCCCTTCTCCCTGTGAGAAGGGTAAGGGGAGACCGACTGCTCTGTGTGTCCTACTTTTGTTAGCTGCCCTATCCTACTCAGACACCGATCCCAGCAGACATTACGGGCCTTTATGTTGACACAGACCCTTTGCTTTTGTTTTTAGAGCAGGAAGTGCGTGGCTGTCTTTGAAGGACATACTTCAAAAGTGAACTGTCTCCGGGTCATTCAGACAAATGGGAAGAATGCTGCACTCTACACTGGCTCAAGCGACCACACAATCAACTGTTACAATATCGAGGTGCTCAAACTCAGAGTTGATTAACGTGCACTGCATTTTTATGAGAGTGTTTCTTTACAAATATAAATAAAAAAGCCTTTCAACCCCATATGATCAGGGCCTGAGCTCCACCCATTAGAGGGGAGCAGGAAAATACCAAACAAACCATTAGGGAAGTTACTACCTTAATCTTTTGGCTAGCTTGTTTGCTGAGTTTTTACCAGCACAGCATGATGGGATACTGAGTTTTGGGAACACCACAGTGCAGGATGGTTGTCTGGTCACTAATATCTTATTTGTCTTGCTGTATTTATAACTTGAGCTTTCTAAATTTATGCTTATGGAAGGCAGTTCTCTCCTTGTAGAGCAGCTGTGGAGAGAATAGGTATCTTCTTATTCTGAGGGCAGGTGGAAGACCAGACAGATTTTATGAAGCTAAATGATAGAAAGGCTTGTCCAACCTTGGTGGCAATTGGAAGGACTTGAAAGCAATTATCTGCCAAACTGCCAGAGGTTTTTTTAACTTTTAAACTGGTCATGCATGACACTTCCTTGTGGAGGACTTCCTGGAAATTCCTCCACTCAAGCAACTCCCATGTGACACCAGACTTACAGATGTTTTTCTCCAGTCCTATTGGTTCAATAAAATGCAGCTTGTTGGTGAAAATCATATTTCACTTCAGACTTTTCTCCCTGATTTGTTTCTGGTTAATGAAAAGCTTGAAATACCTCTTTCTATTGCCAGACCAGAGAGTGCATGGAGAAGTTTAAATTGGAAGATCGAGTCCTCTGTTTACACAGCAGATGGCGGATCCTTTATGCTGGCCTCGCAAATGGCAGCGTGGTTACTTTCAACATAAAGGTTAGTTTGCTTTAATATTGGCATCTAAAAGCCTGCTGCAATACTGTTCCTCCCCACTTTGTGTTTCTTTCCATTCTCAAGTATCAAGCATATTTTTAATAAAAGAATTTTGGTAGAAATGGTCACTGTTGGCCTCTTTTTGGTCCTTTATTTTGTCAGTGCATGAAGCTGTCCCATATCCCCTTCCCTGTGGTTACCTTTCTATCAACTGCTGTATTGTCACTTCTTTTTTTTTCTCTCTAAGGTTCCATCTGGCCTACAGGTCATGTGATACAAGAACTTTCTGACACTGTTCATTATTTGTGAATCCTCCTTTCTTGCCCTTCAAAGAGTCTTTAATGTGTTGCTGGTTTTGCCTGCCCCACTTGCAGCTATAGAAGAGTTGCATGGGTTTCTGGCAGAGGCGTAATTAGCAGTTCCCATAGTATTTAAAAGTGAACAAAAAGAATTATTTAAATACATTATTTTTCTGGTTATTCTTTTCATGGATCCTGGGTTAATTTCTCAAATTTCTCAAAACCCTTAGAAATGTACTCTTTTGCATATGGTTTGTTTTTTCTCATAACAGTTTCTTTTCACTGTTCTAACTCAGAAGGAAGATTTAGGGGCCCTTTGCCACATAATGAAATATTTTTTAAAAAGACAGAAAATGGAAGCCAAACATAAGGAGCTACTTCCTTAACTTGGAAACTTAGTTGCTAAGATGCAACTCTTGCCACTGCTGAAATGGTGTGTTGCTAAACTGAAATCAGATGCTGTAACAACACAAAAAGGACTTGGTGGTCTAGTCCAGTGTCATAACAAAGTTTTAATTCCTAAATACCTTCTTGGTTTTTTCCTGCCTGAACAGAACAACAGGTATGTTGATACCTTTGAATGCCATGGTCCTAGAGCAGTGAGCTGCCTGGACACAGCTCAGGAAGGAGCACGCAAGTTGTTGGTAGTGGGCTCCTACGACTGTACCATCAGCGTGCGAGATGCGAGGAATGGGCTGCTTCTCAGGACCCTGGAAGGTCACAGCAAGACTATACTCTGCATGAAGGCAAGTGTCTCTGGAGATATGGTTTTGACAAAGAATGCTGAAAATGGTGTGGTCTTTTTCTTCCCCATCTAATATGGAGCAGACTGTGGTAGGATGTGAGACATTATCTATTCTGAATGAAAGAAAAAGAGTAGTTTGGTAAGAAAATTGTCTTTGGCTGGTTGCCCTATCTTATGTTCAACAAAACCATTGGGGATGTGTATGTAGGAAGCATGTTTATTTCATGTTGTTAGAAGATTCAGGACATCTTGAAATGTGAGTTTGCCTACAAGAGGAGTATTGGGGAGAAGATGAAGCTAGTTTTCACATTTCCTGGGTTTACAAATATTGTAATTTTTTTTGTAAACTTGTAATTTTTAATTTTTATTTAATTTTAAGAATCCCTATCGCATATTTACAGGTTTCTGGCTCCTGAGATTACAAACTGGAACACATAGATGCCTGGCTGTTTTGCTGTGACCACTATCACTTAACAGATAGGGGATGACTTAAATAAATTGTATTTGTTCCCTTGGATATTATGATGCAGTGGCACAGCCTTTTTGCCCTGTGGACTCTCCTGGTCCTGTTTGTGTGGCAGCACACTGTGGTCACGTCTTGATCCATGGTAGATCTGTTAAGCTTCCTTCCTAGGTTAGCACTTGTCAGGAGCACAGTCTTTCTCACATGACTGCAGTATAAGGGCACAGCGCATCCAATGTCTCCGGGAAACGATGTGTTTTACTGTGCACGTGCAGAGCAGCATTCTGCATTCGGATTGCTGCTGAGCTGTTCCTGAGAACAGTCCACAAGTAGAATGAATTAGGCTAGTGGGCTGAAAGTTAACAGCTTTTAATGTCAAGAGCTCAGTGTGTGCTTTGTTTTTCCATACACACTGTTGATTTTAGGAAATACTACAGTACAACTTTAAACCAAACAGTGCCATAATGTTTTTGCTTGCCTGTTTCTATATTTGTTACAAAATGGACCTGTTATTTTTTTTTTGTTTGTTTTTCTTCCCTCCCCTACCCTGGAAGGTTGTGAATGATCTGGTATTCAGTGGCTCCAGTGATCAGTCTGTCCATGCCCACAACATTCACGTAAGTCTCATGTATAAAGTTGGAATTATTTTTGCAATTAAGGCAATGAATTCCTGTAGTATAAAGTTCGTATTTCCAGAATCTTTGACTGAACAGTGGGGTGGAATATCTTCCAGAAAATGAGAAGGTTCAAAGCAAAGTCATGTAAGGTACTTTGGAGAGGAAAGAGTTTCTTCATTTCAGGGAGAAACTTGAGGAACACAGTGTTCCAACTAGCTGTTTGAAAAGCTGTTATCCTGTCATGAATGCTTTGTCTCTAGCTTTTCACTCTCTTTCTCTTTTACACAATCTTTCCCCATTGCTAGCAGAGGTATATGTGTATCTGTGCAACAAATTAGATTAAGAAATTTCTAAGAGGTAAATTGTAATTGACAAATGTACTGAATATTTCTGTGTGTTTATCTAAATTTGCTTGCAGGTCCTTGTGGCTACATAAGTGCTGCTAGTACCAATAGTACAAGTTGCAGGATAGATGGGAACATGTAACTAAGAATGGGATAGAAGTGGACACTTTTGTTAGCAGCATGCATTTCTGTTGTACTAGGTTGGTTCTGTGTTAACTTGGGCAAAGAAAAGGATTAGTAGTATTTCATCATCATCTAAGTGTGCCCTCACAGGAAAGGGAATTTAATAAAGGGATTTTGAGTGGTGACCATTCTTTTGAGGGTTTTTGAGCAAGGAGAATTGAAGTTAGGTGCTCTGTCTAGATTAGATAAAATTGGTATGGTTTGTTGTTAAAAAAAAAGAAACTAAACACTTACTTGCCTTTGCCTTTTATTGACACAGACTGGAGAGCTGGTACGGATCTACAAAGGCCACAACCATGCAGTAACAGTTGTGAACATTCTTGGGAAAGTGATGGTGACAGCATGTCTGGATAAATTCGTTCGTGTTTATGAATTACAGGTAAGAAAATACATTGTTACTAGTGACGTTTTACCTAGTATGTGTTAATGATTTTGAAGTCAAATGAAGTGCTTACTGATCTTTGGACTATCCCTCTCTTTCCAGTCACTTAAAATACATTGTCTCACCAGACAAAATTCTTGGGTTTTAAAGAGTATAACCTATAATCTTCTTTTTTTTTTTTGTTTGTCTTTTTTAAAATTTCTCTTCAAGAACCTGGGTTATCTTAAGATCATGACAACTCAGGGAAGTGGGGAAAATGTTAATTCTGTCTGTTTTAAAGACCAAATGCTTAGTTGGACCAAAAGGCTCACAGAACTAACATAAGCAAAAGTGATATTTCACAATGACTATGAAATTTGGAATCCACTAAAGATGTTTAGTTGCTACCCACGAAACTTCTGGTGGAAGCACTGTCATTTGCATGTCTGTGAAAAATGGCTATTAATTGTCATGCTATTAAATGTCTGTTTCTGTTTTTTTTTTTGAAGTCGCATGACCGCTTGCAAGTCTATGGAGGCCACACAGACATGATCATGTGTATGACCATCCATAAGAGCATGGTAACTTCCTTCTTTTCACTGGTCTCAGAGAAGTTTGTAATTTCCACAAGCATATATGAGTTTTAATTTTTTCACGTAATGAAATCAATCTGCTGTCAGACTAAGACAGAACAACTTAGAAATGTCAGCCAAAACATAATGTTTCTGTAACAGCTTTGTATTTATGCAATATTGTCTGGTGAAAAATGATCTTCCAGCTTACTGTAGTCTTAAAGCAATAGTTCTGTTTGCAGAGATGAATGTAATGAAGAGTCTAGAAATAGTGTAAAACATTCCCTCTTTTCAAGCATCAAGCCTGTTTGACTTTTACTCGAGTTACACAGATGCTAGAGACAAACACCCATGTTCAAACCTCTTAATAACCTTTGATAGAACCTAAACAAAGTTATTTAGCTGCTCAAATTTCTTCATGCATCTGCAGTGCCAGATAAACAGCTTGCTCAGAATAGTCATTAAAAGCACTTACTTACCTGCATGTTTATTAGTTGGTTTGCAAACTTTCTTTTGGATTGTAAAGTAAGAGTGACAGTTTTGGATTGTAAATATAGTAGTGATAGGTAATAACAGACAAGTCAAGTTGAACAGAACTGATTACTAAGTGTCATACATACTACCCGAGCTTCACTTCTCATGTGAGTGAGGTGGAGCACAAAGTGTGCTCAGGCTTGGTGTTTACAGGCCAAGGCTCAAGCTTTCCCCCAGCAATAGTCTGGTTTGAGCATTCTCAAGTCAAGTAAGTGATCAGGTCAGAAGCTTAGTGGCAAGTGAAAGGTTATCTTTTTCTGGTATAGTCTCTTAATCGCAGCAGTGTGGCTGTTATAGCCTAGTGATGAATTTCCAAGAGGCAAAATGACTTGAACAAAAACAACAAATTAAATCTTCAGCTTGCAGGGTTTCCTGTATTATATAAGGACTTTTTTAAGCAATGAGTGCTCTTTGTGGAATTGCAAGTGTCTGACATCCTTTTCTTTCCCAAGAACAATTTTGAGTAGAGCATTGGCCTAACAAAAGTGTTTTAAGATGTCATTTTTGCCTACCTTCTCAGGATCTGCAACAGTCTTCTCTTTCTGAAGCCATTTTTGTCCCAACCCATCCACTCCATCATTTCTTATATAAATACAACTGGTTACGTCCTGGAAATATATTTAACTTGACATTTATACCTACTTTTTTTTTCCAATTTGGTGGATAGTAACATAATCTTATAAAAGTTTTCTAACTTTTGCACACATCGATGACAGAAGTTACAGAAAAATTTCTTATTCATTAGTAGGTGCTTGTAAGCTATGAATGCAAACCTTAAAAGAATTAGGCAAGATCCTTTTTTAAGTTTAAGAGCCTTGTCTGTTGACGTTTTATTGTTGTTCACCTAATACTCAAAGCTTAAGCCTGCTTCAAAATTAATTTAAGGTGTTTTTTTTCTGTTATTCTGAGTTTGTTTATCCAGAAATGTTTCTTTTACAGATCTACACTGGATGCTATGATGGCAGTGTCAGAGCTGTGAGGCTTAATCTTATGCAGAATTATCGTTGCTGGGTAATGAACAAAAAGTTTTTAGCCTTCTTGTGTTATAGTTTTTAGACTAACTTCATGTGGCTGGACAGTTTGGCCTTTAATTTATTACAATTCAGTACTGTTTTTAAATGTGTAGGTACATTTTAAATCTATCTTATATCATAACTTTCCATTTCTACATGGCCTTTCGTCTATGTGTGTGCTTTGGGGAAAGTTGGTGGCAGCATCTTAAATTATTTGTCTTTCCTATCAGTTATCACTATCAGTTTTTTGATAGTGATATGCAACTTTTTTTAACAAAAAACTCAGATGAGTGACATAGAAAAGCTGATTTACTCCGCTGAATATTTTTTTTTAAATTCTCCATAACACTGTCTCAGGTGAACTTAAGTTTTGTAAAGACTTCTCTTCCTCCTGCCATTCTGGCTGATGTTCTGGGCTTGCCTACAGTCAGGAAGAATTTTTGTAAAGCTGTAATTAAATCAGTATAGACCATTGGGAGTGGCGTTAAGTAGATTAAAAAGTTACAAGAGGAGGCATGTGCATGAACAGTCTTGTGAAGTTGCAAGAAGAAAAGCATTAGCTCAAATTCTTTTTCCCTGGCTTATTCTGGCACATTTTTGTTAACAGTGGCACGGATGTTCACTGATCTTTGGAGTTGTGGACCATCTGAAACAACACTTGCTAACTGACCACACCAACCCCAATTTTCAGACCCTAAAATGTCGTTGGAAGAACTGTGATGCTTTCTTTACTTCTCGGAAAGGTTCCAAGCAGGTCTGTGGTTGAACTAACCTGGTTGTATTTGGTAGTATGAAGTACTTCATGTCACCGTAATTGTGGGACGTGATCCTATTTATCTTAAAAGGTGTAAATTCTTCTAGTCTTGGAACTCTTTACTGCATACAGTTACAGTCATACAAGGCTCATAGTGTGACAGATGAAGAGTGCTGCCAAGTATAACTTGAGGTAGCATCAATTTAAACCAGTTTGATCATAAAATGATACATGGAAATGGTAAAGTTCTTGAAATATCGGAAGACATTTTGGTGACTGTACTATATATATATAAACAACTATATAACTTGGGTAGGAAAAATATACTTTTAAGATGAACAACAATCAGTCTTTAAAGATATTTTTATCCATCACTACCCCTTTCATTACTGTGCATGCTGATGCTGTTTATTTTTCACACAGGGTTGGCTTTGCTAACAAACTTTTAAGTACAGTGCATACGTTTTTGAGTAAATGTTAGAACAGGTGGGGGGAAAACAGTGAAGAAGACAAAAGAATTTGATGCCACTTGGATTAAGTGATATGGAAAGGGATGGGGATGGGTGAAAGAGGGTTGTTACCTCTAGAATGGTTTATTTCTATAGGTTTATTTCTATACACTTTTATATTTTAGTTTTTTTACTGGTAATAATGTGAACTAACTTCCTATTGAATACTTTTTAAAACAAGCAATGGAAGGAGGTTTCTTTGAGAAATAAGAAAGAGAAGCAGAATCCTTAATTCCTCTTCAAGAACTGACTTTGGATATCATGTGTATATGTAATATGTCATTATCATCAGAAAGAAGCTGGTTTTATTTGCCTTGAATGTTGTGGAATGTGAGATGCTTTATTTATGTAATTTAATAGCTTGGCATGATTTTTTTTGAGAAGCTTTAAGCAAAAAAAAAAAATTATCCACAATGCCAGTTTTGCTGAGGGTTCAGGAATCTTCTGGAAATTTTTTGTGGGGTTTTACTGTTACTATTAACTGACTGTTTTTTTATTAACCTCTGATCCTTTTCTAGGATGCTGTAGGACACATTGAAAGGCATGCTGAGGATGACAGCAGGATTGACTCATGAAGTTTTTCACCTTCCACATTGGGAAGTAATTTTATATGTCAGAATTACTCCAAATAACATCAGTTTCTTACCTTTCTTTTGGAAAGACCATGAATCTTTCCTCCTTTTTTCCCACTTGGAATGCAAAACTAGAGTGGGGCTGAAATGCCATGCTACAGAGACTGCAGGTTGTGTTGCACTCTGTAGAAATTAAGCTGGTCAATTAATACTTGGCCCAAATAGAAAAATTTTGCAAGTTTTCAATTTATTGACAGATAAGAATATTCCCTCCTCTTGTCTCCCTTGAGTTATTGTTGTTTGTCAGGTTTTTTTTTTTCTGTGGGTTTGTTGGGTTTTTTAGGAAGCATAGTCTGAGAGTCTTTCGAAAGTACGGAGGGATGTTGAGAACTTATATTACAATAGGTGCTGGCATTTGCAGACTCAGTTTGAAGCCTGTTAAGTGTCCAAGACTTGTCTGTTTTTGTGTTGTATCCAGGTTTTTTAGCAGATTTTAATAAAATTCTGCAGACCAGAATATCACAAATGTTAACAGTGTAACCAGAATATCCAGTGTACATTTTTACTTTCTTCATAAAAAAAAAAAGAAAAGGTATTTTATGGAGAACTGGAATAAATTATTTTTCTTTAATGTTAATTGTAACTTATTTTTTATTCCTTGGGGGAAAAAATGCTATTGCTGACACAATATGTACAGTGACAGACTGGCCTAATATTGTACCTCCTGTTGTATGTTGTTTGTTTGGAGGAAAGCAGTTACTTGAAAGATATGCCAGCAGCACCAAAACAACCAGAACTGTGGCTCCACTCATCCTTTGCAATCTTAGTCTTTCTAAATATAAATCCTTGTGTACAGAGAAGAAGTAAGTGGCGTTGGCTTTTGTTTTAGATCAATGCCAGCATAACCACTGCTACCTTGATACAACCATAGTTGTAGTCCTGATTTTATTTGGACTCGTAGTGACTGAGCTTTGCAGTCCCCTATCTTCATGACACAGAAACCTAAGAGAAATGCAAGGGCATTGACTAAGTGCATCCATTTAGGTAAGTCCCTTGCTTCTGTTGTGCAGTGGCTTAATTGGCTTGAGCTGTATCAAGTTCACAAAAACTCAACCGGAGAGAACGGAGCAAGGTTTTAATGGTTCTTAAAGTCTGCAGATCTCAAGCAGAGGCTGAGGATACAAAATGCATATTGTGTGTACAAGTATTGTTTGTACTAATGTATAGAAGGTGCCACAGAGAAGCCAGTACTGACGTGAAGACTGTTCCTACTTGTCAGGGTTCCTCTGCTGGTGTCTCTTGGGGTGGAGAGCTTTACCCACTAAGTTAGCGATGAGTACTGCTTGCATTTGCAATTCTCACTCCCATAACAACACCAGGGTAGCAAAGAACTCTCTTTAATTAATGAGACTAATCTAGCAAGGAACTTGGTGTTCACTTCTGCCTAACTTTGTGTTCAGGATAAAAAAAGCTGAGCTTTCCTTAAACACTAAGAGTGTAGACAGCCCAGTGTCAAAGCTGGGCTGCTTATAAATTAATTCAGCGCTGTTCACTTGAATTGACAGTACTATTTTTGCTGGGCATTTCTTCCACCATCACTTTGAGTCTTGGTATGCCAACCATTGACCAAATAAGTTTTTTAGCCTCATTCTTTCACTGTAAAGTAGCCTTTTTAGGACAGGAAAGTGATTGAGGGAAGCCCATGGACGCTGGGCTGTCATCAAATCGACGAACTTCAGGGCTGTCTCTGAAGAACAGTGGTTTTGTGTTGTCTTAGTGGACAAGTGTAACTTCTGTGTAACTGCTTGACACTGATCATTTTTTGCAAGACAGGAATAAAATAGGCATCAGATGCAGTAGCATCCTAGTACAAAGACATGGGAATCTCTGAGGTTCAAGTACTTTTGTAATTATTTATTTGTTGGTTTGTTTTGTTTTTTTTTTATTAAGCTGTTTGTGGACAGGTTAAAAAAAAAAAAAAAGGTATGTGGCTGAGACCCCAGGCTGTTTTGAGGGGGTTTTGGTTTTGATGTTTTGGGGTGTTTGTTTGTAGTTTTGGTTCTTTGGTGGTTTATGGGTTTGTTGGTTTGTTTTAGGTTTTTTCCAATCTTCTGTGATCTGATGGAGCAATTCAAGAGAGAATCAAGTTCAGGGAAATCTCTGAGCAGTGTAAATGCTTTCAAGTGCAGGTGGTATTGCTCTGCAGTCTCCAGGAGTACTTGTTTTTTTTCATGACTCAAAAGCAGAAGACTGCTTAATACTTAAACCATTTCCAAAATAACCAGTCTTCAAGAGTTTTCCTGGGTTTGGGGGTTTGTTGTGGTTTGTTGTTTTGAGTTTATTTTTTGCACTGTAATGACGGAGCATGTAAAATGTTGGCATAAACAATGTGAGTATCTCGAGCTGTCCTTCATGGGCTGTGCTTGAGGTGAAGCTGTGGAGGTGTGTGTCCTGAGGGCAAGGCATGTGGAGTGACTGTAGCATTCTGAAAAATGGTGCATGATAGTGGATTTTGTTATCTCTTCCTTGAGATTCTTCACGTTCTTTCAGCTGTTTTCTGGAACATGTAGAGATCTTTCTCACTAGGTGTTGCATCAAACACAGTTATTACAATTTATTTGCATTCCTGGTTGGTTGTTGGGTTTATCTTTTAAAGTTAGTGGAAGCAGACTTCCTTTTCTTGTAACCCACAGCATTTTCTTATCTGTCCTTGAAAACAATCCTCCTGAAAGGTCTGGACTTCTGAAATCCAGCTTTATATCTGTAGTATCTTTTGCTCTGTTTCAGGTACATTGCAAAAACCTTAAAATGAAGAAAAGGCAGGAAAAGAGCAGAACTATCTGATTATAAAATTTTGCTTCATAAATTAAAATAATTTTTAAAACTGCTCAGGTGTTCAGAGGAAAATGCTGTGCAGCTTTGCCCTAGGAATACCTTAAAAGGATTTGCTATGAAGTTGTATCACAGTTATGACACAGCTTCTGCAGAGTTCTGTGGGGAGGCTTTTGGTTTGTTCAGCTGGAATTCAGATTGGCTTTTGGTAAAGAACATTCACTTCTGGAGGCAGTTGCAGAAGAGTGGTGGTCAACTCCTGTGTTGGCTCGGTAGCCAATTAATGAGATCCTCTCTGCTCTTGTAGCCTAGGGCTTTGATACAGCTGATACAGCTTTGATACTCCTGATAGAGCTCTGGTCAGAGAGTGTCAGAAACATTAGGAAGGCAGACTACTTGTGAAATTTAATGTTTGCATGGAAAGTAGCACACCATATCTGAAGCCTGTTTTGGGACTGTTTTTTTTTTTATGCAAGTAAAAAGTTGTGTGGAAGAGTGAGTAGAGTGAAGGTTTATTTTATGATTAGCTGTGTTTATTTTGTTAGTCAAATGTTAAATAATTGGCTCTGGACTTGCTGCATGGCTAACTAAATGTGACCCCCTTTGGGGGTCAAGCCAACATTTTCATCTCAGCAGGACTGTCACCAGGGTTATTAAGCTGGGATTCCTCAAAGGACAGAAAGTGCTCAGAGGCATTATGGTTTTTGATGATACAAAGAATGTGCCAAGCACTGCTGAAACCCCTTTTACATCATTCATTTCAAAACGCATGAGATCTTACTGCACCATAGGCATACCAAGTCCTGCCTGAGCTCTAAAAGGAAGGTGCAAGTATCATTAAATGATCACATAAAGTTTGTGTGCCTCAGAGCTTCCCTGACCCAAATAGCCTCATACCTGTTGAATGACAGTGCTAGGATTGCTCTGTATTCATTGCACCTCTTTCCTTGAAATCACAGGGAAAATTAAGCTGTCAGTGCAAAATGCATTATGCTGCTGCTTCTGTCTGTGGAAGGCACTGGAGGGAACCTGCATTACCTATCCCAGCTTCTGCTTGCCTTTTGTCACTTGTGTGGATTGCAGACTTGAAACCTGCTGTCAGCACATGAGCTGAGCTGTGCAGAGCAGCAGGAGATTGGCTGTGCCATAAGTGCAGTTCCAAGGGCACACTCACAAACTGCACAATAATTCCAGATCGAAGTAATGACAACTGAAAACACGTAGGTTCCCAGAAACAAAAATGTGTTGAGAACATATTTTTCCCTTGTGATGAATTAAAACAACGGTACAGGTGAATCTTGGTTGTCAGGCTTGTAAGGTACTGTCCTTCACACAGTCTAAGTTATCCTGAGCTGCAAATACATGAGAAGGGATAAGGAAACGGTTTCAGTTACTGTTAATAGAATACTTACTCATGAGAGAGCAAGCCATGTGGGTATATATTCTGTTATATGCACCTGTCAGCTTCTCATTTTCATTTTCCTGTAAGTGTTTAACAGTCTTTTTGAAGAATGGAAGTGGAATAAACAAACATGACTGAATATTTGATAATTTAAGCTGTGTAGAACATATGCACAGATTGACCTTGGTTTTCTTCTTTCACTTTGGTACAAAGCCGTGAGTGTAATAACAGAAAAAAAGAAAAAAAAAATAAAAGTTCTTTATATTGTTTTGGTTTGTCAGTCTGTTTCTTCTCTGTTTCGAACAGATGGACAATTTCACAAGGGTCAGTGGAACCTGACTTTGTTGGACTTTTTTCCATTTATGGAGTGGGCTGGATAAAATCAAGACAGGTCCCTTAGATGCTCCAGCACAATCAAAAATCCTGAGTTTGATCTTTGGACGAGGTTTTGGTTTTCTCTGCACATTGCTACTAAGAGCATCTCTGTCATCATTTTTGTATGGAAAATAACAGCTTATTAGGGCTAATGCATGGCTGGAACCCAGGGCTCCTGGTGTTAAGTCATCTTAAAAACGTTAATTGGGTTAAAACAAGAGTTGAATTTAGAGGAGAATAATTCTTCTTTTGATAAATTACAGGATTTTCTTGCTCTTTCAGAGTAAGCTACAGTGCAAGGCAACATTAAGAACTTGAGTCAAAAGGCTTTCTGTTTCTTAGTGACATTTCAGTTCAGCGTGCAATGCAGACCAACATTGGTTGCTATGATTTGTTCTCACAATTTTCTTTGCAGCAGTAGATTGCTTTATTGTTTTCCTTTTTGTTTTGCCTTCCACTCTTATACTGATCAATAATTGACCAGTTCTGAAAGCCTGTGGTCTGTTAAAGCTGGTAATGATGGAAACTCAAGCCTGAGTGCTTTGGGTTTTGTGGGGGGNATTTTAATATTTTTTGGGGGGTGTGTGGTGTGGGGGGGGGGTGTTGTTTGTTTGTTTGTTTGTTTTGGTTGTGGGTTTGTTTTGTTTTTGGTTTTTTTTTTAAATAATTCAAGGAGCAAACTGGCAAGGGTTTGAGACTGAACTGATTTTGCACTTGCCATAAAACTCCAAAAGCTGATGTATATTCTGAGTGGTCAATGTTTCAACCCCCTCTGTTCTTTCAAAATAAAACAAAAAAACCCAACCCTAAAATCTAGTCGATTTTATTTTTGGTTCAGTTAAACTAATTGTACTGAGAGTTGAAGATACTGTGGGGCTGATCACAATGAGAGCACATTGCTCAGATCTGATAGGAGACCCAGCTGCGCCTCTCTCTTGCGGTCCGTAGTGCTTTACTTCCACATTTCCAGCATAGCAGAGAACCAACCACATCTAGCAAGGTATGTGACTGAGATGCATAGTATTAATGTAAACGAGCACAACCTTATGTGAAATACTCGGTCAACATTACGAAGAGGCTGAAATTACAGTCTCAAAGGCAGGACAAAGAATTAATGGCTAATTACAAGGTGGTAGTAAACACCTCTGACTACTTCACAGTTCAGATACAGTCCCAGTTTTGGCTGACTTGATGGAAGTTCCGGTTCTCAGCATAAGCAGAATAACAGTGCATGCAGAAAAAGCTTAATTCAGTCATCAATAAATTAATCCCTGTTGCCCAAAGGAAAATGTCAGGATGTTACAGAAGTAGTTACACAATCTCTGCACGGTTGTGCCTCCCGGAGAATGGTTGCCTCTTTTTCCAAGGCTTTCCTGCGGTGTGCTGTTTGTCTCAGCCAGTGAAGCACGTAGTGAAGAAATGCCCTTCTCTGTGCTTGGGGATGAACGGAGGTGCTTTCTCAGAGGTCTTGGGGGTTTTCCTTCATGAAGGCAGGCACTGGCTCTGGTGTTATGCATACATTGTGAGCTGCAGCCACTGAGTGAAGAGGTGGAATTAAAGGATGAAAAACTTGTTGGTATCCTACAGCAAATTGTATTGAGACATTGTGGCACCTAGTACAGAACATACTAGCAGCCAGGGACTTTGTCTTAGGCTTCACAGAGCATTAGGAGTTTGAAGGCACCTCAAAAGATCGTCTAGGCCAACCCCTCCTAGACTTCTTGACCCTATTCCTCCTTCCCTTGCAAAAAGCTAAGGGAATTTTTTGGGGTCTCCTTAGCAGAAGACATAATTCACGTTGAAACTTTCTAAATATGCTTAAAAAGATAACTACATTTAAACCCATGTTAAACTAGAATTTGAATCCCTTTATACTAGAGTACATTTGATTTGAATTGCCTCAAAGAAACCCTCAAATGTTTTTTGAGGCACTTTAAGGATGAAATGAAGAGTCTGCAGCCATGCCCTTCCGTGCTTACTGGAGTCTTCCCCCAGAGCAGCTGTGGCTCGTGGATACTGGTGTTTTCCATGTAAAATAGGCAGCAACATTTTAAAGAGTCTCTGTGGACTCTTGACACTCGGATGATTTCACAGGCTCCCTTCAGAACACATGCAATGAACAATGCAAATAAACCTTGATAGCATGACTTTGGGTTAGTAATTCTGATGTAAGCCAGCTTACCTCCAGGACGTTGAGCTTAATGATGCCGTCTCCATCTTTATCAAAGGCGTGGAACGCCCCTAAAGCAAGGAAACACAAGTATAGGGAGCAGATTATATTACTCTGTGTGTAAAGATGATCCCTCCCAGACAGCAAAGCAAGTTATGCTCTCGCTGTGTTGTGCTAACTTCTGCAGGTATGTACTTAACATGGTCAGCGAGTGTTTCTGCTGCTTTTCCCTAGCTAATGCATAGAGAAATGCAACAACTTCTTTCCAGTTTCTATGGGTTGACTGACACATTTTTCAATTCCCTAAGCACATAAATTGCTAGAACTATGTGTAGGCAGTAGTGCTTCAAGTATAAGTGTGGTTTGGGGTTGAGGAGGGGAGGCAGCGCAATCAAACCAGGGCAACCACTCACTGAACATGGCGTCCAGGCGCACAAAGCAGCAGATGAAGCTGTCAAAGTCAATGTTCATGTTCTTGTCGGCGTAACGCATGGTGATGATGTCGTAGAGCTGCTTGTTCAGCTGAAACCCTGCAGAGGACCAGAAACGGGACACAGCTTGGCTGAGGCCAGAGGGAAGTGCTGCTGCTGGTCAGGCCTCATGGAGAGGTCTGGCCATAGGTGCTTCCCAGGCCTGACCAAGGCTGAAGGGTACTGCAGCCAGTGCTAGACAAAATGGAGTAAAGCTGAAAAGGGCCATCTTACTCCCTTAGAGAAACAGACATTGGCTGGGGGAGGCCTGCTGTCCTGGGAAAGTAGGTTGATGTGCTTGAGACCAACAGCAAGTAAAGACAAAAGCCTCTCTTTGCAGGGCAACTTTCATTAACTGCACCTTTTGCAAAACACTTTCTTCATTCCACAGAGGAAGGAGAGTGAGACCACAGTGGCTTAATTCCACTAACCTCAGTTAGTATCACTAACAGCAGTTGCTTCTGATGTAAACTTAGACATTTTCATACTCTGCCTCAGTTTTAGTGCCTGTAGACTTGGGTTGAAGGCTCTCTGCTGTCTTTGGTTGTTACTTTACACAAAGAAATAATCCACAACTTAAATGTTTTCAGGGCTGGCTGGTCCCCCAAAGCAGTAGGACCCCAAGCCCTTAAGACAGCATCATTCCTTGAAAAGTTTAGAGAGCTAAAAGGTCTGTTTTGCTGACAAGACATACAAGACTTGCTGACATTTGAGGAGATCCTTTAAAGTTTAAAGCCTCTTTTTAAAAGGCTGCACCGTGCTCCCAATATTACCCTGCCATAGACCAACCAAAACACAGTTTGTCTGGCTGTTTCACTGAGCGCTGTACCTGCATCATTCACTGCATTGCGCATCTCGTAGCTGTTAATGGTTCCCGAATGGTCTGTGTCGTAGCGCTTGAAAATTTTCTGGGAGAAGAAAAATTGAACAAGTACACAACAGAAACAAAGGCTTGTGCTCCTGTTGACTCTACAGCAGGAAGCGGATGGGTGCCTCAGGCACTTGCTTGCACACTTTGCCATTTGCCTTTTTCCAGGCAGTCTGGGTTGTTAGCACAGAGCTCTCACAAGGGGAATGTAAGTTAGATCCATGCTGTGAAAAGCAAAAAGCTCTCCAATAGAATATCTCCTTGTTTGGCCTGAGTTTATGTTGTTAATTCTCTCTCTTGATTGCCCTAATTAAGCAATTTGCAAGGCCTGATTCTAGTTTCCTTTGCCCTACTCCACCAATCTATATCTTGCTGCTATTCCAGCAGGGAAAGTTCTTGGCTGAGAGCTGGAGCCTCAGCATTTCAGGTTACTTGCTTGGGCCATGAGCAGTAAGAGGAGAGATGTTACTTTTGAGAATCTAATCTGCAGGTTTTCTAGCTATTATTTTTGCTGTGGTGCATGTAGAGAGGGATGGTTTTCCTACACCAGATTTTGCACTACAGAAGCTGTGAAGAATGGCAGTGCTGTGGATACCAGTAATACCTGCCAGCTTTTAATCTTGTCCCAGAGATGTCGAAACTCATCAAAGTTTATCTTCCCTGAGCCATCTGTCTGTGATACAAGCATTCAGGTAAGGAACACTATTTTATAGGAGGAAATTAAAAGAGTTTGCAGCTACTGGTGAAGGGATGAATGTGAAACTGAGTTTGGGATCTCTCACAGTGAGATACTTGTGAACACTTTGGTTATCATGCACAGTATGTTGTTTCAGGAGTGGGAAGTTCTGTTTGTACTTTGTGTGGCCCTAACTGTCTGGTACAGGAGAGATGGTTTCTCCTGGAGTTGTTATGAAGTACCTGAGCAGGATGTTTCAGAGGGCTCATTACAAATATCTCCAAATGTGAAGTTTACCCAAGGTTTTTAAGACAACCGAGCTTTATCCTAGAGTGAAACTCTTTCTGCTTTACTAAAATCAACAGATAACTAAGTAAAATGTTGATTGAAGCCATTTGTAAAAACCTGTTTATGCTTCAACCGTTACAGCTCTGGGTTGTAGTTTTAATTTTGTTCTGGTTATACTTGGATGCACTTATGTTCTATCAAATTACGGGTTATGTCAAACAAGGGAACCGCGAGATGATTTATCACAGGTAACCCCATATGGCATCTTGCAGCGTGGGGTTTTTTTGCTCTTGCTCTGAGACAGTTTTCCATATGCTTTGCATGCTAAGCACACAGCACAATGTATAGTACAGTATAAACTTGAAGAGAGAGATACAGTAAGTTTGTTGGCAAGAGCTGTAGTTATAGTGAGTTGGTTTAAAAACAAAAGCCATGCTTTAGTACCTGAGCTGGCTGGTTGCTGATACCTAAGGAAGGGTATTGCACTGACTGACCAATTCTGTAGCTTTCTGGTTTGGGATATTTTTATCTGCTCACTACACTAAAATCAAGATGGCTGGAGTTACAAGGTGCCAAACCAGGAATGTTCTGTTATCTGAGTATGGACTGCACTGTATTGCTCTGTTTCCCTGGCTTATTAAGCTGGGTGTGTGTAGTGGTGGGAAATACAGCCCAAGTGGGGTATCAAGCACTCCTCTTCCACCAGGAAAGGATACATCCATCAAGGCAATCATGCTGCGGCAGGATTCCAATTCAAATCCTTCTGTCTTTAGGTCCTTATCTGAAATAAATGATCCCAGGTGAAAGCGGGTCATGTGAGTCAGCAAGTGCTTATTCCTCTTAGGTGTAACTCTACTAAAAGATGAAGGCAAACATATTTCCTTTATCCCACAAAAAATGAGTGCTAGAGAAATCTGAAAACACTCTAAGTGATGTTATTGCTTGTGAATTAGAGGGTACTTTTCTTGACCTGCTATGTACAATCACAACCTCTGGAAAACTCTAACCTGCAGGCAACTAAGGAAGCCCAGGGTCTCTAGACTGAAGTTTACTAAACAAGGAGGAAGGTCTGCCTCTCTGTTAGAAATGTTTTTTAACGGGTACTTGCAGACAGATGGAAATGCTGTGTTACCCTGTGTGGGGCTTCCAACAAACATTTTCCTCATTTCTGCGTTATCAGTTCTTGATCACTTGTATAGAGCATCTCTAGGAAAGTTCCACTTGCTAAAGGCTTGAATGCAAAATCTGTGGAAATTTAACTAGGAATTTGTGAGTTGGAAACTATGACTAGTGCAGCTTGGGTAAAGGTTTATGTTATATCGTAGATTTCTTTGTCCAGGGTTACTGAAAAACATGCTCAAACTCACGTTTTTTTACAACATTATTGAGAACGTTCCTGAGCTCTTCAGCATTGATCTCCATGTCCTGGTGGGAAATGTGATGAGAACTTCATTAATTTCAGCATTCTTTATTGAGCAGACTATTTTAGGGATGCATATGCCAAAAGTATGAAGTCTTTGGTCACTTTTCAGTATGTCATATATATGGCTCAAACTAGAGAACATTTGGGTTCAGGTGAAAGTTAGTCCAAACCTCCCTTAAGGCTGCAGTACAAGGTAGATCTAAAGATACTATATAGTGCTTATTAAACTACAATCGGAGGAATGACCAGTGATTTCAAGGCAAGGCACAAGCCAAAAATCCTGGTAACCCATCTGCAGCCTCTTGGTTTATGTAGTTCATCGATCTGATTTTACTTTCCATTCTCCTCGTTAAACATACCAGAGGACATTGTGTTTCTGACAGGTTTATGCATGCTATGCAAAGTAGCATCTTGTAGTAGTGATAGAAGTGAAAACCTGAATTCAAACACGGCTCCCTATACACAATGAGAACAGTTTATATGTACATATGAGGAGAGCTGTGTAATTGGATTTTGATTTGATTTTCCTGAGACTCAGATCTCAAAGGAAATTTGATGGAAGGAAATTCAAAGGAAACTTTAAAATTCAATGTTTTCAGTCTGTGAAGCAGTTGATTTCAGTGCTGTTGTGGCTGGGCTAATTTGCCAACACAGACAGGTACCGGTTGCATACTCACATCTCCTGCAATCTGCCGGAAAATATTCCTGAACTGCTTTTCCTCTTCACTCCCCTCACGAGCTTTGGCTGAAGGACGCTGGAAAGAGAAAAGCAGAGATACCACCATTGCCAGGCAGGGAGGAGGCCTTGGGGATCGCTCACCCTTGCCTGAAGGAGCCTCTTAGTGAATCTGTTACTCTTTGGAGTAATGGATCAAGTCATCCTGCTGTTTCTTTCTCCTTTCTGTGCCTAAACAGGGCAGAACTGATGACTATATAACTTCATCCCGTTGCTTTCCTTTCTCTTGGAAGGTCCCTAAACAATTACTTTCCCAGACAGATGTTTATGTTCTAGGGTTGGGTTTTTTTTGTTTCAAAACATTGCAAAAAGGAAACTTGGATCCGAGGAGGATATCTTCTCCAAGCCTCTCCTGTGGGCAATGAACTGACCAGAGGGAGCAGGCTTGAGAGCTCTTTGTAATGTGGGGGCACATTGCTTGGACACAAGTAGCATAAGACAGAGGAAAATGATGGAAATGCAGCTTTCTCAGACACATGCAAAGAGCAAACATGAACTCTGAGGCTTATACTGAAAAAGGAAACTACATTATGTTCCACGCACACCCCTGCCCAGCTAGAGAATATTTGGGTTCATGTGAAACGTGTACAACCAGAGCAATGACCAGTGATTTCAAGGCACTGCACAAGCCAAAATTTGTATTGCAGGAATTGTGTAAAGTGAGGTGAATTTTTTTGCCTATTACTTCTTTTTGTCTAAATGCAGAGGAAAGTTAAGATGGGTTGTGGCTTGGCCACCTGCATGCTCTGGCAGTCATGCAGCAGAACAGCACATTCCCTGTGAGTAGACAGGCATCACAAGCTCAGGTGTGGGATGCAGCTGCTGCATCTTGCAACCATCACCCACCTCCAGGCAGAGACTCCAAATTTACTACCCCATTTTCCATCTGTCCATTAGCGAGAGAAAAGAGGAGGAGTGCAAGAGCTCCTGGGGTTACTCAGGCATTTTTTCCGTGGCAAATAGGAACTGGTATGTAATTTTCACTGGGGACAGGCTGGAGCTCCTGAAGCCCCTTGGGCTCATTATGTCCACACAAACCAAATACAAGTTATGCTGAGCTTCCATAAAAGCTGTTGCCCCACTCCTGTGCCACTCTGTGCTGACCAGGCCAAGACCTATTTCCCCCCTTGCCACTTGCTGCAGGAACCTTTTTCTCATCGGTGTGGGTGTTTTCACCATCTTTGCCAGCGCCTTCATCTGGTGTCAGCTCCTTATTACTGTTTGCTCTGTCGGAAACAAAGATGATAGGCTAGGAGAAGAAGGAAAAGAGCAAGAGAAGTGGAAATTACTCAAAAAATAGTGGAAGACAAAGCATTTGGGACATCCATGCCATGATAAAGCACATGCAGCAACAGCTCCTGCTCTGAGAGTGTGCCTGGAGAAGCCAGGGCTGGGAATGAAATTTAAAAACTACAATAATCCTGAAGTTATCACTCTCCTTATGCTATGAAAGCTGCAAAAGTCTCTTTGAAAAATAGCAGTTTATTTTTTGCAAAACAGCTTGCAAAATACATCTGGCTTCTAGGGCTTCTAGCATTCCTTTTCAGAAAGCCAGTAACCACTTAAGGGTTGCTTTTTGTGTCTTACACACAAAATAAGCATCCCTGATTCTCGATTCTCTGTTAAACTGATGAACTTGCCCCTCTCTATGCCAGACAGTAGCACTGAAAGCAAGTGATCTGATGCAGAAAGTATTCCTGTAGGAGCTTCTTCCTTATATGAAGCTGATGGGGTTTTCCACTCCAGTTACTCTTGAATCATTGAGCTGTAAGCAGCCACACACAATAGTTCACAGTTAGTGCATTTAACACAAGAAAAGCTGCTATAAGATGCAAAAGTGTTAGCCATGACTACTGATTACAATCAGCCTGTCTTGAGATGAAAATGCTTAGCTACGCTTTCGGGGTCCTAAATCGGAAGGAGAGTCCTGGATTCTGAGGAGCAGAAACTTCAGGGAAGAGGGGCAGCTGCACTAGGCAGCTAAAACGGATGTGAGGGAATGAGTCTGGAGAGGGATGATGGTCGCTGTCAGGGTGCCTGTGGTGGGGTGGGAAGGATCAGCCGCTGAGTGACCCAGAGGATGGAGCTCGGAAAGGTTGTTACCCTTTTGCCATGCCCTTGAGAGAGAGGCCTAGGATGCTGTAGCGATTGCATTATATTTGAGTGCAGGAAGACAAAATCTTTGCTGCCAGAAAATGTCCTCTTATCCATTGCCCTTCGTTAACTAGACCCATTTCCAGATGCAGAGCGATCCCTAATGGCACTGAGGAATCCTGGGAGTGCTGCTCCCGCTTCATGCATTGCATGTGCTCTTTGTCTTGCTGGCACTCAGTGCATGGCACAGGTACCCACCTTGCCCTTTTTCTTCTTCTGTACAGAAAGAGACAAATATTCGTTTAAAAGGTCGTTTCAAACAGAACAGTAGGTTTTATCTATATTATACAGAGCTGATGGTAAAATTTAATTTTTTCTTGCTCCCTTTCACATGTGTATCTTTCCCACTCTTACCTTCATAAAGTTTTCAAATCTCAAAAAATGAGGAGAAAATGTACTGAAAGACAGACATTGCAGAAACCTTAGCAAAACAGTGTCCCATCTGGGGCTTCACCCACTTGAACAATACCCGTATTGTACCTTTAGCTCTGACTCGTCTTTTTCCCAGCCCATCAGTGGAGTAGAGACTGAACTTCTGTGCCCACAGATCAATGTTATCTGAAGTGGCAATTAAATCCCACCAGATCTGGACAGATACTTTATGATGACAGCAAACGGGAGAGCTTTGGAACAAGGATTAGTGGCACTCTCTTCTCTGCATTTCCTCTGATAATTTTTCCCCAAGACAAATTAGTTATTAGCTCTAATACATTCCCGTATGGATGTATAAAACCCCAGGCTGAGGAGTTAGAACTAGTCATGGATGCTAGTTTGAATCAGAATATCTTTAGGATCTCTTCTCAGAAAGCACCTCATCCCAAATAAGGTAGTTTTTCCTTGTCTTTATCCAACGAGATACCAATTTGACAGCCATATCTCAGAGTGCAGTGAACGAATGAGCTGGTGGAGGCAAAGGCAATGTGTAGCATCCGGGTCCTGTGTACCAGGAACAGACTTCAGAGCTGGCAAAAGACTTTGGTCTGTCCAAATTAGAAACCGTGTGCATAAAGGGAGTGTTAACAAATCTTGATAGGAAAATGTGGAAATTGAAGCTGGCCCTGAACAATTGCCTGCTGTAGGCTTCCCTCTCTACTCCCATGTTCTTCCCCTCTCTACTGCCATTACTGTACAGAAGAGGCTCAGGACAGTACTTACGGATGGACGCTCTGCCTCAATCATGTTTCCAACTTCCCTACATGGAAACAGAAAGTGGATAAATCAGGGAAGTGGCAGTGCAGCTTGTTTCTGTAGCTGGTTTGTAACCAGGAACTTGAACTTCCCAAACAGGCAGTGGTGTGAGCGGGCTTCCAAGCATCACAGCTGCTAGTTCGGTTTGGGCTGAGCATCCCAAGTGCAGCTTCAAGGATCACTGCTGCCTTATTTATACCTCTAGAGAGCCTTGGTAACACTCACAGCTGGGACTGAAAGCTATTTGGCCTAAGCAAACTGACACTGGCTGTGGGTTGCTGAGCTTTGGGATACAGCTAGAGGAGCAGGATGGAGAATTAACTACACACTTCTGTGTTTCATTCATGACTGATATGAGATATGCTTCCATAATCTATCTGGCCAAAACCTCATCCAGAGACATACAGCAATCAAATTAAACAGATTAATTTCTGTTATTAAAAATGACAACTTGTTGGGGTTTTCTTTTTTGCAGAGTATATCCTGCAAGTAGTGAGCCTCTCCAAAGACAATTCAAAGTAGGCCCTTGTCAGACCCCAAGGGAAGCTCAGGGAAATGAGATTGCAGCTTGGAGTTTGTAATGAGGTGAAGAAAATTAAAAGCAGGGTGTAGCAAACTGGAAACAGGTTAGCAAACAGAGCAGATTAACTGACTAACAGATTAGCAAATTCACCCCCTTATGGCCAGATAAATGGATCTGCAACTTACTCTGAAAGGCTTCTTTTCTCTGAGAAGACCCTCAGGATGAATTCTCCCTCCTGGTGGGGGTCATATGTTGATGGGATGACAACATACTCGCTGGGAGGCAGCCGGAAGCGCTCAGAGATTTCTCGCATATTTATATAGGTCTTACTTCTAGCTTTGGAGGCATTGTAGAGGAAAAAATCCTTTTGCAAGTGGTGCTTAGTACCATGCATCTGTGGAACAAGTGAGTCAATTTGTCTTCCAGGGAGTCTCACCACTCCCCAGGTAGCTTGTCATGCAGGTGGCACACCCTTAGGACACAAAACACAGACAAAGCAGCAGCTTAGCAAGCAGGGAGCTGAGGGCTGCCAGCTGGGATCAGATACAGAGACTGTCACCTTGGAAGTGCTACTGGCTGGGTCTAGCTGCCTTCTGAGGGCTGTTCCGCTGCCCACCAGCAGAGTGTTGGCTGACTTCTGCTGTGTAGGCACTTTCAGCAGACAGTTCTGTTGGATGTGAAGTCCTGTGTAACTGAAATTCAGCTACTTTCCTTGGAGGGATGGTATATGGAACTCCCACGTGCAGTGTGGCAAGGAGAAGGTGCTTTTAGTGAAAACATGTCCTTGCCTGGAATACATACGAATCCTGCATCTGCTAAAGAAACTTGATATTTGAACAAATGCAATGCTTAATTATGAAAACTAAGTAAAAATGAAAATGTGAGCTAAGAAAACCTTAAGCTGTTTGCTGTAGAAATAACCAACCACCAGTAAAGTAGTCAGAAAAGACAACATTTGGACCATAATTTTCATGTAACATAGCCTTCAGGGGAGCTTGGTTGCAGAACTTGTGATGCCAATGAATCAGCTACCTCTGTCAGCTAGAGGCTGTCGGTGTTATTTGCAGGAGGAAATGGAAGTGGTTGAGAGAGCTGTGTGGGATGCAATAGCCAAGTGTTTGCTGATGCTTCTTTCTGTGGCCCAAGCTCTCTGGCTGACCATGCAAGCTGTGGCCAGGTCAAGTATGAATAGAAAAAAAGGGCTAAGGCAAAGGTGCAGGTGAGGAGGAATTAAAAGTTCCTCGCAAGACGTGACTAATGAGCACTCAGAGCAGAAAGGTTAGCCATTTCCCTTCTGTTACATCCCTGAAAACCACCTTGGCTGGCCAGTTCCCTGCTGACTTACAGACAGGCACAAGAGTAACGCTAGCTGTGAGCAAACACCAAGACATCAGTCTGCCGCTGTTCTGCTCATACCTCTTTGGGCACCTTTGGGAGGAACAAAGAGAAGAAACAGTCAGTCACTAGGTGCATCTGCTTGTTAATAGCTCATGCAGAAGGATATTCACGTGGATTTCTGGGGATGCAACTGGTAAATAAAACGTCCCAAATTATATAATAATTCTAAGAAATGTAATTCTTCCTTTCCATATTTCTTGGGATCCTGATGGGACCCACTAAGGTCTGAATTAAGTTTGTTTCTGTAAGGTACTGAGTAGATTGAAGTTGATGTCAGGGATAGAGGTTAATCACTACCCATTCATCTGGCATGTTTGTTTTCTTTCTTAGCCTATTCAGTGAATGAAACATTTACTTTCAGGAAGGATGAATGGGAGATTGAAAAATATATGGGAAAGAGTATGTTGCAATCTGGTATTTAGTCACCAGAAATACCTAACAAGTGTGTTACTCAGGGATGCAGTAAACCCTGAGGGTACTCTGGGCTGAATGGTTGCAAAGCCTGCAATTCCCTTCCTCTCTTCCAGGTTTCCTATGAGTTCTTTGCAAAGCAAAAAAATCACAATTTGTGTAGTCAGGCTGAATGATTGAGTGACTCCTGTGGTCAAGGCACACTCTCAGGATTGCAACCACGATGCTAAGAACAAAGTCTAGAGCTGGTACCTCATAGATGGCAAAGCCAATGGTGTACAGGTTGGCTCCCAGCTTGCGTTCTTTCCTCCTGTTTTTTTGCATCAGTGCGACGAGGAAGCTGCAGATAACCTCTTCATCCTCAGGGTCATCATCTTCCTCCAGGAGCTTCAAGCGATACTGGGGATTGGTCCAAAATGTATCTGTGAAATCCCACCAACAACCCAAAGCAAACATGTAAAGCTTCAATTTTCTAATGATACCTATGAGTAAAGAGAACTTCTATTTCCCTTCCCTGTGGCTCCTGAGAGGTTAATGTTTGGATAATAACATATGGGGGGTTTACATGCTATGAGCTTTACACAGTTCTAAAGAAACTGCTCAGCAAAGTAGGATTCAAAGTGAAGAACTGGCCTCTGACAAAATTCCCAAGTACCTAAAGCAACCAAAGGTGGATTTCCCACCTTTTCTCACAAACCTAGTGACAGAGGGTTTCCAGCTACAAAATCACGTGCCTCATCCACTGATGAAGCAAGGCTTTTCCTATGCCTGGGCATGGATCAGGCTGGGATAGGACTTAACCTGTTGGATTTAATACAGTCCCCATCAAAAAGTCCTTATCTCTCTTAAGATCCATTGCTTACCTGGGTAATTGCGGCACCCTCCAGCTGAACAGCCTCTCACCCAGCGCCCTTCATTAACCGACACGGTCCAGGTCTGGAGTTTATCGGCTTCCAGCGTATCAGGTGTGAGGTTACAAATCTCGAGCTTTGTGAAGTGCCTCATGAAATCTTCAAATGATATCCTGGAGGAATTAAGCAGAAACCTGAAAGACCCTGGTGAGGTGGGGGAGAGTGACCCATGTTAATGATGCTATTCTGGTAAGGGTACAATGAGAGTGTCATGACTTCCTAATGCATTCAGCCTGCTGGTTGGTCACTTAACAGAGATGTAGCTCCAAGCTGGGGGATGCTGGGCTGAGAAGATGATACATAGGAAGGATGATGGAGAGCTTGTGAAGTGTAGTGTAATTGAAAGGACTGTGTTGGTGACACTCAATAAACCCTGGTGGGAGATGAGGAGGTCAGAGAGCAGGGCTTGTTGGGAATATGAAGGTGAACAGGGATTACTGCAATGGTTTTAGCTGATTTTAGTAGTGAAGTGTGAGAAATTTTTGCTATAGTTGCACATCTCCTACAGAAACATGGGTTTTTGACTGCCATTCTCACCAGAACTCTCCATCCTCCACGATCTTGTGCTGCAGACGGATTTTCTCTGCTTCGTTAATGAAGTTCCACTCCTCTGACCTTCGAAAGAGTACTGAAGTTAGATATAATTTGCAATACAGTTTTCATTAAAATTACTACTCTATTGTGAGCTTTGTAGAATGCAGAGTCACCTTGCTACATCCACATAATTTTTTCTTTGTGAGCCTTGCAATCATTTGTTCTCAGTGCCACCTCTTTTCCACACGCTCAAATCAAGAAGCAGTTGCCCTACTCCTTTCTGCCTTCCTGTCAGACTTCCTCTTATCAGCTCTCCAAAGTCTGCTGAGCTCTGGTCATTGTATTTAGCTTGAAGACAAATATGTCTGCAGACTCTTGTTCCTTTCAGGGAAACCTAATGGGAAGCTTTATCAAACTCACTCATGTACTTGCTTCATCCAGCTCTTCCATAACTTAAAAGATTTTTCTACTGTTGCATCTTGTTTTGAAAACGGGCATTGCTGAAATTGATAGACAGTAAAATCCGATTGACTGGGCACTCTCTTCATTTCTATTGATTGGAGCCGCTCAACATCTTTTTTTGGTACTCCTTCCCTCTTACAGCCTCAGCTAAGCACTCAACTATGATCAGCTTCAAAGCATTTGTCAAAATTCAGATACCTCATCATTAAATGTTAGGGTCATGCACAAGCTGCATAAGGGCAAATAAAGCTGCAATTTCTCTTTTCAAATCGGGTGAAGTTGCATTTACTCACTTGTCACTCCAAGGTCCATTCCATTCCACCTGCCCCCAGGGGTTTCTCAGCCTCACCAGACGTATTTTTTCCCCTTTAAATGTTGTCTCATTGAAAAAGAACACAAGAAGAATAGACTGAGTCTGGATTCAGAAGGAAGCATTTTGCATGTCAAATCACTAGTACCAGCTCCTCCAGTGATGGTGCTTTCTTGGGCCATCACCAAGCCTGACCGTCTTGGTGTGAGTGCAGGAAAGGCTGTATGACCAAGAGGTGGCTGACTATGGCCACCTTTGCTCAAGCAGACCATGGTGGAATATCCATGTAGCTTTGGTGACATGCATGGTTCTAGGATGCTGTAGAACACAGCTTCCCATGGCTGGGGAAAGGGACTATACACACCTCTTCCACGGCTGTGACTGAGTAGGCATGACCTTTGACAAGCCCACAAGACATCCGTGTTTCATATTGCATTGGCATTATAGTCTGTCAGACACAAGATAAAAACACTTGTGAGAGTCCCAGAAAGCTCAGTCAGATTCCCCAAGGCAGGTATTAATTTTTTTCCATAACTGTTAAAATCCTCATGATTTAATGCTTCCCAACACCCACCAAGGAAGAGCAGAGCTTTCTTCAGCAATGTGCTGCTCAGGTGTAAATGCATTTCCTCTCTTGTAATTAACTGTTGGCATGTCTGAGAGTGGTTTCTGGTTTGGTTTTGTATCTGCAACTCTCAGAATGCTGCTTATCTGGGAGATAAAGAGTTGAGAGGAAAATGGCAGGTGCACAGAGTCCCCTGTGTGTGTAGGAGAGATGGCTGAGTATGGGGCAAAGGGTACGTGCATGCCGACCACGTGAAACTTTCCCTCCTCTGTCATGGCCATCGCTGAGACATAACTGCAAGACCCCACCTACAACTCTGCCATCCCCTGTCCCTTCCTGACACGTCTGAGGGCACGAGAAAGGCAGGGCTGGAAATGGAGTATTAGGTCACATGGATACGTTCTCAGCTTGGGCTGGGAGCATCCCCTCCCAGTATTTCCTGGCTGTCACAATATTTTTCCTTCTGCTCCTGTTTTTTTTTTCTTTTCTTTTTTCTTTTTTTTCCTTCCCATTTCTGTACTTTTAATGTCTGTAACCTCATATCTATTTCCTTTTCTTCCTTTCTACTCAGTTGTTGCTATTGTTACCTATCAGAACCCCTATCAGAACCCCTATCAGAACCCCTATCAGAACCCCTATCAGAACCCCTATCAGAACCCCTATCAGAACCCCTATCTCTCTTTTACATCTAAGAATATTAACTTGTGCCAGTGCCCTGGGCCACTTCCCTCAAGCACTTCTGAAGTCTGCCCCTTCCCATCAAGGTTTAGACTTGTTTTTTGGTTTGATTTTTTTTCTGATGATGGCTCAGGAGTATGTAATAACCAGCAGCAAAACGGCTGCTGGGGCAGCAACTATGGAGTGTTTTCAAACCTTCTGTGACCAAACAGGAAATTCCCCCCGAAACACACTTGCAAAACAAGACAGTCATACTGAAGTGATCCTGAATAATTTCATCATTTCAGCCTTTTAGGAAGACTAAATAAGGGTCTCGAAAGAGGAAAACCCAGCTATTTCTGCTGTGAATGCAGAAGACAACTTGCACAACAAAAAGCGTTACATGATGATGTAACTGGGGTGAGGGTATTCTTGCTCCCTCCATCATTTGCAAGTGAGAGACTTTACAGAATCCATATTTCCTATCCAATTCCCAAATACAGTGGCAAATGTGCCACTTTGATATATTTCATGTGGCTTTTGCTCTCCATTTCTACATGCTAGGTAAGCTGTGGAAATGGTAAGCATTTGGCACAGGCCAACAGCCCTTGGCCTCAGTATCAGCAAAGCCCTGTAGTATCACTCACTGTGTTTGAACAGACTAATCCTTTAATAAGTGTGGCAAAAAGCATCTGTAAAAACAAGTCTTTGTGGTTGAGAGCTCAGTGAGGACAAGTGAGGACTTACACACAGATGATTTGTTTCTCTAACTGCTCTTCCTGTGAATAAACCCCCTATGAAGTCAACCACTTTGGGGAAACATACGAACCCAGGCTGGCCTTTCATCTGTCCCCTGGTAGTCTACAGTGGAGTAAGTCATCTGTGCATTTTCTAGGTTCTTCACCATGCGAGCAATCAGTTCCCCGATGTCACTCCGAGGAGCTGCTCCGTAGGAGAAGCCTAGGTTATCCTGGTATGGAGAATGGGAGAAAGTGTTGTGCAGAAAGACGAGGCAGAGAGAGAAGAGAAAGGACACAAGAAAGATGAACCATAAATGATAATTTCTCTTTATATGTTAGATGGTCCGTGCTCATCGACAGTGGTTGAGAGCACTGGTCATTCTTCTGCCCTCACTGCAACTTCATACTCCATCATGGTTATTGAAGTTAGTTTTTGGGGTATTTTTACTTTCACTCTTAAATCAACCCCAGTAAATAAAGACAATAAAACTGTTGATGGTGAGAGGATTGATTTCCCAAGCATTTGCACACACAGCATCTTTGACATGAAGAGCTGTTGCTTGAGTTACAGTGCCCTGCTACTAACCTCATTTTATTGGGTGGGGGGTGCGGGTTCTGCTGATGGCACCCCTCCTTCCCACCCCCATGTTCTCTGTCTCCTTTCTGGCAATTGCTGTTTGTTATTGGGTAGTGTCTAGTGGAGATTGTCCATCTCCTAGAAATGGGTGTTTGGAGTTGAAGGAAGCAGTTCCAAAAGGTGGCGTATATACGATTACACAAGGAGAGGCCTCTCTCCTCTGCCCTTTCTTATGGCTGGGGCAAAGTTCATGTGGACTCACATCAATAGAGCTGGCCATGAGGGATCCTCTGTCAATGGCGTGTTTCATAATTTTATATATATCTTTGGGGGCATCCTTTATCTCATAGAACTCTGTGACGCCTCCAGTGAAATCTTCCATGGCTTCAGTGGTGTTGCCTCCTTTCAAAGCTTCATATGACCCATGGAGTCTTGAAAAGAGAAAAGAAAAAAAAAGTATCATCTTTTGCATGGGTAAAGATACCTACCTATATGTCTTTACACGTCTTTTTGTCCTCTGTGTTTGTGTAATGTTGTATAATATTTGTGTAATGTTGTATAATATTTGTGTAAATAATGTTTGTGTAATGTTTGTATAATATATATGTAAACACACATATTAAACATCCCACACATAGCGTCTGTTCTGTAACCCTCAAGTGACAAGTGTTAAAACATGCCACCAGCACACATTGGGGAAAGGAAACATGATGAAAATCAGTTGTAGATTTCTGAACAAGTAGCACAACTGCCTAGAAAATCTGTTTTGCCCCATCCCCAGTTCTGAGACAGGCTGATCTATGAGAAAAGGCAATGGTATGATCAGAGCCTCTCTATGTGCTCATTGTAGGTCCTGTATGCAGTGGTTTAACCATCTCCCATCCAAACCCTCAGCCAGGAGCCTAGCAAGGTCCAGTGGGTCTTTTTACTTTGCATAAGCCTTTTCCAGGAGAGCGCTCCAGAACTCGTTGCGTTGGGAGGACTTGGTAAAGACCAGCTGGTTGTTGTAGGTGGGCAAGCAGTCATCAATGACGACATCCACCCAGTCTCCATAGCGCCAGAACTAAATAAGAGCAAACAGGAAAAAAAAACCTGTGTTGGTTTGGTGCAGAGAGAGGCAGAAATGAGGAGAAAGGAGAAATATGGAAATTAACTGCTTCATAATGGGGAAAAAAGTAATGGCCATTGGGTGGGAGGGAGGCAGACAGACTGAATTCCCACAGGTGATGTGTGCAGGACAGCAAGAGATCCCATAGGACAGCCAAGGGAAATATGGAAAACAGTTTATTCCTCAGTAACTTGTTTTTGACAGACTTGTGAGCCTAAATATAGCTGCTCTTGCCAACTACCAGTGTGTCTGTGCTCGCTGTAGCACTGCATCTGAGCAGCGGAGCAGGACCAGGCACCTGTTACTATCCCTTACACACAGGGGACAGCAATCCACAAATGCTTCCTGGGTGGGTTAATGCTCCTTAATTGCCTGTATGGGCTGGCCCTTGTGTGACTGCCCTGTTGGAAGGGGTTAGGGTGAGGCAGCTCCATCCCTCAATCCCTTGCTGTCGCTCACACTTCCGAAGGGAGGTAGGGGTGGTGATGTGGGAGGTAAGAGCCTGCCCAAGAGCTGAGCTCTCTCTTGGGTACATACAGTTACACCCTGCTGGATGAAGGGACCCACCTGGAAGTGAAAGATGCCAGCATAGTTTTGTATAAAGGACTGATCGTGAGGAATGACTCTGCAGAGTAGTTTTTTGTTCAGTGTCAGGCAAGCGATGGCAGCCAGGAACCAGCAGTCACCTGTGGACAGACAGAAGCAGCAGACAAAATGAAGGGACAGAGCAACTAGAATCTGATATATAAGCAGATATAATCTGATATATAAAGCAAAAACCTGAGAACTGCACTAATTCTCAGCAGAGCATCCCATCTCCTTTCTGAGAGGGCTCTTCTCCATGTGCTCCACAGCACTTTAGCACTTTGTTTATTTGTGCTCTGGAAATGCTTGTTGGTGCTACCCGTGGTGAGGTACAAGCCTGTTAAATAGATTGTTTCCTGTGAAAGCATGACAGTATATCAAGGTTTGCCTGTGCTGTGTCGAGGCCTGGCTGACCTCCTGTGCTAGTTCTTCCAAGGTTAGGGCAGGGGCCAGCTGAGAGAGAACCCTCTCCCAGTGGAGTTCTGTACTGCTGAGGTTGAGGCGTTTTCTGCTCTCAAGATAGCCTGCTGTCCCAGTCCTCCTCTGTGGGGCCTCTTTTCCGCTTCATTGCTCTGATGCGTTTTCTGAGCTGCTGTAAACACTGTCCCTTGCAGCTCTTTTCAGTTCCTTCTTCAGATCCTTGCACAAGTCTGCTGCACCTGTGGGAGCGCTGGGAAAGCGACTGTCTCCTGTGTGAACACCTAGTGTTCAGCAAAGGGTGCCTCAACCCTTGCTCACCATCTCCTAACTGCTGCTGGTAAAGGGGTTATAGGACGGGCTCGCCTGTGGAGTGTGAATTTGTGCGGTGAGAGAATCACATGAGGCACTGAGAACTAAACCTGATTGCAGGGGCTTGTAAAAGAAACTTATGAAGCTGGTGGAGTGATTAAATATGCAGAAATTTGTATGTGTATTTATTTTGGAAAGCCATCTCTATGGACACAGCAGTTGGTGCAAAGTTACCTATTGCCCATTGGGAAGCATGGGGGTCCACTGCGAAACGGAGCTTCTTAACTAGTGATTGGTGGAAGTAAAAAATGGTAAACAAGGAGAAGGAACAAGTAGATGTGTAGTGGTATAGAGGTAGAGTATTTCAAATATCACATTGGAAGCAAAAGATAATTGATACAGACTTCAAAAAGTGCAGAGTTGAAGGAAGAATTTCCTACCTAATTCTCCTTGGCAGATATCGGTTCTGTTTGCACCACCAATAATAAACCGTGGATTCTCACAGATTTCCTGCAAAATACAAAGGGATAGATGAGCAGGAAAAGCACACGTTGTGATGCCTGTTTGACACAGAAATATAGACTGGTTTATGAGAGTTTTCCCATAGGATAGTTTGTGGATATAAAAATCTCTTCCAGAGTCTTCAGCTGCCAGGCTTCACTACAAAAGTTTTTTGGAATCTTGATAGAGTGGAACACCTTCCTTATGAAGACAGGCTGAGGGAGCTGGGTCTCTTTAGCTTGGAGAAGAGGGGAGTGAGGGGTGATCTCATTAATGTTTATAAATATGTAAAGGGTGAGTGTCAGGAGGATGGAGCCAGGCTCTTCTCAGTGATGGGCAGTGATAGGACAAGGGGAAATGGGTCCAAGCCAGAACATAGGAAGTTCTATGTGAATATAAGGAGTAACTTTTTCACTGTGGAGGTGATGAAGCATTGGAACAGGCTACCCAGAGAGGTTGTGAAGTCTCCTTCTCTGGGGACATTCAAGACCAATCTGGACACCTTCCTGTGTGATCTAAACTTAGGTGATCCTGCTCAGGTAGGGGGGAGGTGAACCAGATTGTCTTTCAAGTTCCCTTTCAACTCCTAACAGTCTGTGATTCCAGACTTAAGCCAGAGCTTTCTCCGTGTGTTTACAGGGTCTAAAAGCTAGCATATAGGACTCCCTCTCCACAGGGTTCAAACACATTAAAATGGAAGGAAAAGGGAAAATCATTTCCTCCACAATGAAAAAAACCCAAACTCCAAAGTACTGGAGGAGACAGCACAGCAGATAGGTGAAAAGCACCAGGGGACCAGATGAAATTGTTCAGAAATTACTGTGGGTTCCACATGTTCAACCTGGAGTAGCTAATATGCTGGGCACTAATAGCATTGAAGACTGCATTTCAACAGGAATGACCCCAATAATATTCCTCCTCAAGATTTTCCCAGGATGAGATGTTAATTTCTCAGGAATAACTAACTGCAGGATAAGAGATTTTGTCCTTTTCCTCATGCTGCAGTGTTTAATCTCCAATGCTGCATTTAGCCATGTGATACCATCTGTCTCTAAAGACAGGAACTCTTCTTTTGGACAATTATTAGGACAATATATTGGGTTTGTCAGTATTTTTACTAGTACAGAATGGGCACAAGATGCTGTACAGGTGTAAATCACTGGGAAACTGAAGTAGGGAGGGAAGGACTATGGAGAACTAACAGCAAATGATTTGGGAAGATTGCAGGGTTACACAGGGCTTCTGTATGGGACAAACCCTGGGGTATATGAAAACCAAGTGAAGAAGTAGGTACAACCTGTCCTACAGAGAAAAAAA